>JAHTLZ010000081.1:133050-148520 GCA_023846285.1 Phrynocephalus versicolor | reverse complement strand
AAATAAATAAATAAATAAATAAATAAATAAATAAATAAATAAATAAATAAATACAGGTGCCATGCCTTCTGCGTTTTCATCGGTTCGGGGTGGAAACGAACGAGACCGGCGGCGGACTGGGGCCGTGTGGAGAAAACAAAGGACAATGGTGCCTGGGAAGTCCCAGCAAAGACTCGAACCCGCAGCCCTGAGCCGCGGCACGTAGGCCGGCCGGCCGGGCAGTCAGGCGAGCGGGCGGTTGGGCGGGCAAAGTTCACGATGGGCCGCCTGAACGGTGAGCCGGGGGCCGAGAGGGAGGGCCAAGAAGCCCAGCCTGGCGCCCGGGCTGCTCGGCGGTGCCGTCGTGGCTCCCTCCCGGCTTTGTATCCGAAGCCGCATTGTCTGGCCCTCGGCTGGTGACACTTCCTCTCCGACGGCTCGAACCAGAAATAACAGGGGGTGGACGCCGTCTTATTTCCCCTCCTGGCTCTCTTGTGTTAGTGATTCAGGAAAAGGCCATTTTCCTTTAGGGCAGGCATGTCCAAGCTTCAGCCTTCCAGATGTTTGGGACCACAGCTCCCATAGTCCTTTGCCACTGGCAATCTTAAGCTTAGAATTCTGGGAGTTGTGGTCCAAAACATCAGGAGAGCCAAAGTTTGGACATGCCAGCTTTAAGGTGTGTCCCCCCCCCCCCTTCTTGGGAAAAGATTCCTTTCTGTCAAAGGGCCTAGTGGTTACAGCAAGGCGCTGGTGCTTAGCAAATCTGGCCCTTCGCCCCTCGCTAAGCGACAAAGTTCACGGGGGGGGGAGAGACCTTGGGGGGTGCTGGGACTCGGTGAGGATCAAAAATCTTTCAGAAGGAATGGTTGGGGTTTTTTTAACAACCTTGCTTGCTGCCTTCAAGGCCGGGAGGAGCCGTCCTGGGCTGAGGGTCCTGTCAATCTATTTAGCACCAACCAATCATTTCCTCTGAATTCAAAGACAGACCCGCCCCTCTGCACGGCACTTCCCCCTCCCCTTTCCAGAGTCTGTCGAAATCGCAGCCACGTTTGTCAGTCTGCTGTTGATCTGTCGGTCATGGGATATTTTTTTTTTAAATCCTCTATCCTGAAAATGTGTTATTGAGACTGTAAGTGCCAGTGAATGAGAAAACAAGTGGACTGCTCTGAGGGGTCTTCTCTATGAAGCTCCTGCCCGTCTGCTTGCACAGGAAGGAAAAAAACTGAACCAGACATTCAGAACTCGTCAACCATAATGGATTCAAGTTGTAATTCAAAGAGGACCCTGAAAGTAGTTCCTTGCAGTTTCAGGTGTTCCAAGAAGTAACTAGTTACTAGTAATGGGGTGCTTCTGAGCTTCAGGGCCACCAACCACTCTCGGTTAGGGAAGAATCTCTTTCCGATTCCACTCTGTTCAGGATGAGACCCCCATCCCCCAAAGTCAGCCTTACCTTGCCATGCGTTACGGTTTCTGCCAAAGGCGGTGGGGCTTTTCAGCAGGAGAGCCAACGGGGAAGTCTTTCCATAAGCAGGCGGAGGAGTCTCTGTGGAGGAAAACGGGCAGTGAGGAAGGAGAGACGGGGTGGACGAGAGGAGATTTTAGATGGAACAAGGCAGTATGCCCAGGATTTATTTATTTATTTATTTATTTATTTATTTATTTATTTATTTATTTATTTATTTATTTATATACCGCCCGTCTTCCCAAAGGAACTCTGGGCGGTTAACAACAACAGTAAATAAAAGCAGATCTCAAGCACACAATACTACAAATATTGACCTCAATTGACCTTTAGAAGATCCGCTCCGGCAGGTAATTAGGTCCCAAGCCGGGGAGGGTTTTGTAAATCAAAACCCTCCATGGTATCAATGAAAGAAAGAAAGAAAGAAAGAAAGAAGCTGATGATTAAGGAAGGAAGGAAGGAAGAAGCTGATGAAGAAAGAAAGAAAGAAAGAAAGAGGAGGAGGAGGAGGAGGAGATGGAGGAAGGTTTTGCGCTTGCATGCAGATGGATAAGGCAGCCCCATGTCGCAGTGGTTCAATGCCTGTCCTGCAGCTATAACTGTGCTCACGACCTTGGGTTCAATCCCTGGTAGCCAGCTCAAGGTTGACTCAGCCTTCCATTCTCCTGAGGTCAGTAAAATGAGTACCCAGCTTGCTGGCGGGTGGGGGGAAGCAATGTGTAGCCTACATACTATAATTAAAACTGTAAACCACCCAGAAATTACTTGAAGTGTTATGGGGCGGTATACAGTGGTACCCCGACTTAAGAGCAGCTCGACTTAAGAGCAATTCGACTTAAGAGAGGGAAACTGTTGGCGTTTTAACTGCCGCCTTATAAATTTTAGATATGGTCTTCTCAACTTAACAGATTTTGTTTTGATTTTTTAACTTAGTTTTTCAATTTTTTAGATAGGTACCCCCAACTTAAGAGTAGTTCGACTTAAGAGCATGCATTCGGAACGGATTAAATTCGTAAGTCAAGGCACCACTGTATAAGCAGACGGGGCGAGCGGGCGCCCCTTGGCATCCCCGTGGCAGGGGGTTCCGCGGACCCTGTTCCCCCCACCGCACTCACCGGGGACAGCGAGGCGGCTGAGGTGGTAAGGGTTACAGCAGTGGGCGCTCCCCTCTCCGCCGGCACTCCTGCAGAAGCTGAGGCGCTTGAGTTCGTAGGGGTGGCCGAGGTCGGGCCAGCGGTAGAGTCGGCACAGGAGCAGGGCGGGTGGCAACCCGGGCCTGAAGCCTCTGGCCTCCACCCAGACGCAGGCCGACTCGCCTGCCCCCTTGCCCTCGACCGCCTGAAGCAGCGCCTCCAATTCCGGGTCCCTCAGCTTCTTGAAGAAGGCATGGGCAGCCGGCTTGAGGGGTGCGTGACCGTCCTCAGGGCCGGGGGTGACGCAGCGGTGCCTCCACAGCCGTTGAACCAAAGTGGCACGCCGTGGCCGGAACATGAGGCTGGAAGGAAGAACGGCAAAGGTCACCGGGGTCATTCCGTGGGCGGCGTGCGCCACGACCCTGCGAGGTTGGCCAGGACGGCCGGTGTTGAACACGGCCAGTTCCGAACACCCCGCTTAGAAAGTTTCACTCCTTTAGACGGCCTGAGACGCCACGCCAGCTGGGGGACCGCCCGGGCTAGCGGAAAAAGTAACTTTTCCAAAGCTATCGCCTGGCTTGTGCTGAATTCAAATCCTTGCTCAGGATCTC
Organism: Phrynocephalus versicolor; assembly: GCA_023846285.1. Taxonomy (NCBI): domain Eukaryota; kingdom Metazoa; phylum Chordata; class Lepidosauria; order Squamata; family Agamidae; genus Phrynocephalus; species Phrynocephalus versicolor. Next base: position 145,335 of record JAHTLZ010000081.1, on the reverse strand, counting down.
CCCCTCCGATTCTTTCACAGTATCCTGAGGACGGAGCTAAGAGGGCCCAGCGCCATCTTTACCTCCGGCATGGACTGCCATAGGGCACCGTGTCTGGGGCTGCCCTTGTTGACTGTTCTCTGACTTCAATACATTTTAAAAGGTGTCACCTTCTTAACACGAACCGACCTATCAGATGCCATAGCTCGGATATTTCAGGCTTCCATTGAGCTGCTAATCCCACTCCTCCCCAATTTTTTGCATCTGTATTTAAGTATGATATAATTTTCATATTTTTTGTATACATGCAATTGTACACCCATTTATTTATTATGATTTATTTATTGTAAGGGGGCATGGTGGCTCAGTGGACTAAGGCTTCCGATAACTGTCGGCTGCAATGTTGGCAGCTCGGCGGTTCGAATCCCGGGTGCCCCGCAGCGGAGCGAGCTCCTGCTGATCACCCCAGCTCCTGCCAACCTAGCCGTTCAAAAGGATATCCATGCAAGAAGATAAAGAGGTACCACCGTAAAAAGCGGAAAAGTAAAACAGTGTTTCCTTGGAGCGATGCCGGCCACATGGCCGTGGACTTGCACAACACTGGCTCTTCGGCTTGAATACGGAGATGAACACTGCCCCTAGAGTCGGACACGACTAGCATGCATGTGCGGGGGGAACCTTTACCTTTTCATTGTATGTGACTTATAGTTTGCATTTTTAAAAAAACACTTGGTAAACTGCCCAGCGTAGCCTTTGGGCTAGAGGGTGCTGTATAGAAATCTAATAAATAAATAAATAAATAAATAAATAAATAAATAAATAAATAAATAAATAAATACCCCCCCCAAAAAAAAAGAGGGAAAAGGGGTTATCCTGCAACTCTGACATTTGCTAAAACATAGAATCGTTCCCCCTCTCATTGGCTCAGGTTCAACGACTTTAAAAGTTGTTATTATTTATTATTTATTATTATTTTAGAGTATTTCTCCAAAGCCAAGCTTCATGTATTGCCGAATGGTTAACACTTGAGGTAGTTTATTTATTTATTTATTTTTAATTGAGGGGGCGCCTTTGATCATTCTCCGAGTTCAGTTACTGTAACGTTTTATTTATTTCCTATTGACAACAAAGAAGTTACTAAGGCAGCCTTCAACCGTCAACACAGGGCTGTCGTTACGAAGTTGCCGCTTAAAAGTACTCGTAGATGCAACAGACTCCTGGACGGAGGCTTCAAAACTCTGGTTTCTTAAAAAAGCATTTCCAAGTGGGGTCTCTTGGATGTGAGGTTACCTGAAATATGTCAGGGTGTACAACCGAATGTTCCACGATCATTTAGCTGTCCTGGGGGGTAGAGTGTTCATCTGCCCTATTTCATAGGAAACTATTGTTTCCTTGAACAGCTGCCCCCAGATCTTTCCTGGGGGGTATAGGGGAGGGGGAGAGGGTTCAAATTGCCTGGATAATCTAACCCATCGTCCTGCCAAGCCAAAAAGAAAGCCCCGGGGCCAAGCTCATTCCAGGCCTCATCTCTTCACAAGCCCTGGGTGAGGTCAATGGGGTGGGGCATCCATGCCTGTCAAACTTCACGGGGACGACCCAGGTCATTTGGCCGCCTGAGGCCAAGCATCATGTAAGAAGCCGCAGCGTGGGTTTGACCCTGCTTCACACGCCTGAGGGCGGCGAGGGAGTCCCACTCGTGTGCCGTGGCTTTCTAGTAGCTACGATTCCTGAGCAAAAGGGATTGCAGAGAAGTGTCTGCCCGACCAAATCTGCCGCCTGAGGCCATTCCCTCATGCCACTCTCCCCTCCCCCGCCACCGCCGCCTTGCCCCTCGTGGTAGGAAGAAACACAACCACCACAGCAGTCCTTGGGGGGCATATCCTGAGAAAGCAAGACTCTCAAGACAGAAACCCTGGGCGCCTTTGGGTTTCCAGCAGGAGATGAGGATAGCTCCCAGTGTGAGATGGACAGCCTCCCTTGAGGAAACCACGACCCTTATGTTTGCCTGAGGGGAAGACAGCTGTCGAGAGCGGGGCATTCCAGAGGTGGCTCATTCCCAGGGTCACCCAGAGTCGCCAGCCACTCGACAAACCATCCTCCCCCCCCCCAAAAAAAAGGGGAAGTGCCAGCCTTTCGGCATTCGAAAGCAGCAGGCGGGACAGACTTTCAGAGCCGGCACAGAAAGGAAATAATTCAAACTTCTCCCAGGGCTGCTTGGACTCCTGACACCCCATGCATCGACCCCACCATCATCACCCCACCCCCCACCCCACCCATCTCTGCAGACCCTTAAAATTCACTCACTGTGCAGGCAAAGCAAGGAGATGGAGGCACCGATGGGGCCCGGACTCGCCAAGGAGTCAAGGAGGGCTGACCCCATAGATTTCCTGGCGTGAGATTTTCTTGCCCGGCTCGGCTCCCGCCCCATCCTTCCTGAGTCCGGCCTCTTTATGTGTTGCGGTTAGTGGCGACATGAGAAAGGAAATTGTTCTTCTCTGTTTGTTTGGGTGGAAAGATGCCAGGCCATCCCCTTGATTTGGGAGGGTTTTCGTCCCAGGTTTCCCTAACACGGGGTCCTCGTTTCTGAAAGCTTCTCTTTCGGGGGTATGCCCCCCCCACGGCCCCTCCGCCTGAAAAAAAGGCAGCGAGGTGTAGTGGTTAGAGAAATGAACCCGGTTCTAAATCCCTGCCTGGTTAGGTTCCAGGTAGGATGAGCCCAGTTGGGGACTCGGCTCTCCCTAGCCCAAATCGGCCCAGGAGGTGTTTTCGGCATGGCTTTTGTTTTGTTTTGTTTGTTTAGCCTTTTTAAATGAAAAAAAAAACCCAACAGCGGCATTTAGAGTACAGTGGTACCTTGTCTAAAGGAATTAATTCGTTCCAAATGAAATTATGTTAAGCAAATTTTCCTTTATACAAATTCCCCATAGGAATGCATTGAAAACGGAGTAATCCCATTTTTATGTTGTACGGATTCGTCCCATAGGCGATTCTGTTAAGCAAATTTCCCCCTATCTCCGGAATTTTTTATGTTGTACAGATTTTATGTTATACAAACTGTTTGTTATACAAGGGTCCACTGTACAGCGGGTCCCCGACTTAAGATCACCTCGACTTAAGACCACCTCGACTTAAGAGCGGAAAACTGTTGGCGTTTTAACTGCCGCCTTACAAATTTTAGATAGGGTCTGCTGGACTTTCACATATATTTTTTAATTTTTAAAAACTTTTTATTTCAATTTTTTAAGATAGTTACCTCGGACTTAAGAGGAGTTCGGCTTAAGAACATGCGTTCGGGATAGATTAAATTCGTAAGTTGGGGCACCGCTGTATTTTCCCAAGCATAGGGCTATAGTTTGGTCGAAAATTGTTAAAACTAAAAATCGAGGCTCATCTTCTATGTGAAAGTTGGCTGGGGAGAGAACCGTACCATTGCAAAAAAATGTGATTTTGGGTTGGAAAAGCCGGGGGCTCGTCTTATACATGGGTCGTCTTATAGAGGGGGGAGGAAATACAGATATTTCTTTTTGTGGTCACAGGAATGGATTGGATTCCAGCCTCAACACACACACCCCTTCAACGTGTTCTTCCTTGCAGGGTCGTTGTGACGAATCGGAAGCAGAAAAGGTCGCCTTCTTTTGAAAATCCCCCCTCCCCCGAAATTCTAGGCAGTTTTAGGACTGGCATTTCCGTCCGTCCTGCAAAAAAATAAAAAATAAATAAAATAACAGACCGAAAAGAGGGATGAACCCCCCCCCCAACGGATAAAAATGTGGGTGGTTTTTTTCCCCAACCCCTTGCCGATGCCAAAGGCAGAAAGAGGCGACTTAGAGCAGTGAAAAAGAAAAAAACTGAACCTTTAAGGCTGTCCGGCGCCCTGTGTTTTGATGGCACGGAGCCTGCAATTTATTCCGTTTCCTCTTCCAACTTCCTTAATAAGAGATAAGAGAGAGCGGGGAGAGGCGCCAGGCAGCTCTCTTTGAACAAGCAGCTGGCAGGGGGTTTGTTTGTGGTGGTGGTGGTGGTGGTGGTGGTGGTGGGTGCATTGATGCCCCATCCGTGCCCAGGACTCCCGGGGTTCCCCCTTTTTCACTTGCCGCTGGGGACACCCATCACCCCACCATCAGGAGGCCTCGGTGGGATGCAGGGGGGAGAGGACCGAGGCGAAATCTGCCGCCTGAGGCACCAGATCTTCAGTGGAAGGAGAAAGAGTGCATGGATGCCAGGTTTTCCCCTGGTCTCCAAGCCTGGGGCGGACTTTCTGGGCTGGCCAGAGGCCTGGCCACCCCCGCACTGACCTTTCAGCTTCAGCTCCAGTCTGGCTGGCCTTTGCAAAGAGAAAAAGAAAGGGGATCTTATCAAGGGAAGCAGGAAATCCACTGAGAAGGGTGGGGGGATGTGAAGCCAGCTGGGGGGGTGGGGGTGGCAGCCAGCCGGCTGGAGCCTGGGACTGTGGCAACGCTGGCCTCCTTTCACTCCTCTCCTTCTCCTCCGGCCACTGGTGTTCCGGAGATTGCCCCTAGAGCGGGTACACTCGAAGGTCCTCTAGTCTGACCCAGTCACGGTGATGCTCGGAGACCCTGCAGCTGGGCTGGTTGTTACCTCTAGGCACGGTTTGTGGCGTCGTTTGGGTTACGCGGGTAGAAAAACAGACAAACTCCAAAACGTGGTGGCAGGAAACGAGCGTTTTTATTTTATTAGCAATACATAACTACAAGCTCATAGTAAATAGGCAAGCTTCCGGGTGATCCAGGTCACTTCGGTGGGGCTAGAAAAATGCTTTTCAAAAAAAGAAAAAAAAGAGTAGGCAAGGGGAAGGCAGATTTAAGTGAGGCTGTTCTGAAATTTGTCCTTACGATGAGCATCGATGATTTTTTTATAACAGCACAAAGAGGGGAAAGCGCAGAACTCTGGAAAGCTGATCAGGAGTTTCCAAGTTGTGAAGCCCGTTGTTCAAGGCAGCATGGATCACATAGCCCATGGTGCTGTTGCATGTGCTTTGTTATTGTGGTTGTGGGTTTATTTTTCCCCTTTTTCTTTTTTCATCTGAAAGGAGAAAGAACAAAGTGGGAATCGCAGCAAAACAAATGCACAGTTTAAAACAACAACAACAAATGCACAATAAAAACGCAGGGGTGACGAGGAGGGAACAGAGGCAAGAGCGGGGATCATGGGACCCACCACCGGTTCCAGAACATCCACTCCGGGCACCACGCTCCCCAGCGCTTGGCATAAACACGGAACCGTTTGTCCTTCTCTGGTTCCCCACGCTCTTTCGAACAGCAGTCAGCTAAACCCGCCAGAGCATTTAGAGAGAACTCAGGGGTAGGAGTGTCTCTGGCCGAGAATTTACCTGAGTTCCTGTGGGTTCTTTAAAGAAATCAAATGGCCTAAGAGCGTCAAATTAATTAAATCCCTTTATTCGCTCTTCTAAGTTACGAAAATGAAAGAAAAAAATAACCCTCATAAAAATCAACGAAAATCAATAGAAAATATAAAAATGCTTACCTCAGAAACAATCATATCATATTGCCTGAAAACAATAAAGTCTATGATATTCTTACTAGCTTAATTACAGTGGACCCTCATGTAACAAATGGTTTGTATAACATAAAATCTGGACAACACGAAAAGTTCCGGAGATGGGGGAAATTTGCTTAACAGAATGGCCTATGGGGCAAATCCATACAACATAAAATGGTCGTGATGAGGGATTACTCCGTTTACAACGCATTCCTATGGGAAATTTGTACAGTGGACCCTTGTATAACAAACAGCTTGTATAACATAAAATTTGTACAACATAAAAAATTCCGGAAATAGGGGAAATTTGCTTAACATAATCGCCTATGGGGCGAATCTGTACAACATAAAAATGGGATCACTCTGTTTTCAATGCATTCCTATGGGAATTTGTATAAAGGAAAATTTGCTTAACATAACTTCCATTTGGAACGAATTAATTCCTTTATACAAGGTACCACTGTACTATGAAAATTACAATTCCTAGGCCGGCTAGGATGAAACTCTAGCTAACGGCATCTTGAAGCCGGATTCTAAGCCAATCTCTTTCTCATAGCCCTCACAAGGACAGGGGCGGCCAGGCATGGCCACACCTTGTGGCGGGGAGTTCCACCGGTGAATCCCATCTCCTGTTGGAACACAGGAGATGTTAGGCCGGCCGACGGCACAAGGGAGCCACATCCCCCTGACCGCCGGGGTGAGGACACATCCTAGCCTTCTCTACACTGCGGCTGGTGGTTTCGTGCCGACCCCTCCAGCTTTTTCCGCCCGAGGCGGAAAGGGGTTTCCGCTCACCTCTCTTTCTTTCTCTCACCTGCCAGGCCAGGGAGGCGCTCGGGGCACGACATCCAGGACACGGGGAAGGGCACCACCGCACGCTGATTAATCCAAAATCTCCTTGATGCACCAACAGCAGAGAAGGAGGTAGACGCATTCGCGAAGGGCATCAAAAACCCCGTATCCCAGGTATTGGCTTTGAGCCGGTGGGGAGGCGAAGCCCAGGGGTATCTGCCTGGGGCTAAACAGAGACACCGGAACCGGCCGGACCCTGGGCCGAGGGTCCATGATCTTCACCCGCGGTGGACGCATCCTGGTCTGGAGAGCCTCCAGCACTGGCTGGCTTCTCTCCACTGTCCACTATTTTTTTCCAGCTGGACACGGGACGCCCATCCACTCCCGGGTCTCCTTTTGTTGCAGGGCACTGGCTGGAAACTTCTCGGGGGGGCCCGAGAGAGGTCACGAGGTCTCATTCAGGATCAGCATCCCGGGACACCAGCTCCCTCCCTCCCTGGTTCTGGAAAAGCCAGCATCCTTTATTTATTTATTTATTATTTATTTATTTATTTAATTGCAGAGAGTATTGTGGGCTGTTCACTCCCCACCCTAGAACAAATTTATACTACCAGGTGCCACTGTAAAGCATTAGATATATAAAGAGATCCATCACATCCTGGTCATCGCCTCTTCAAGTTGCTGCCATCAGGACGGAGATATAGAGTACTGAGGGCAAGAACAAACCGTCTCAAAAATAGCTTCTTTTTTAGAGCAATATTGGCCTTAAACGGAAATCCTGGACTTTGAAGTCAGCTTATTTTATATGTCATATTTTAGTCATTTTATATGTCATATTATGTGTTGTATCTGTTTTTAAATCTATGTGAAATGTTTTAAATGAGTTTTATATAGCAACCACAAAATTTCGTTGTTCCTGCAAGGGGGCAATGACAATAAAGATTCCTATTCCTATTCCTATTCCTATTGCTTGCTTGCTTGCTTGCTTCATTCTTATACCACCCATCTTCCAATCTGGAACTCTGGGTGGTTTACAATATATATTTTTTAAAAAAAATAGCTATACAGTACAAAAAAATAGGGGAAAAACCCTAGCAAGATGGATCCATGGGCAGGAGTATAAAGAATAAAGTCACCCTGATGGTTCTATCTAGGGTGAAGAGTGCCCCACCATCACGGCCACTTCCTGGGTGGAAAAGAGGGTGGTGGAACGATCTGTTGGAGGACCGCTGCTGGTCCGCATGGCTGTGGCAGATGGGAGGCGATGGGTTTTGTAGTTAACAGCACCTTTGAGGGAGAAGGGGGGGGAAACTTTGCACGGCTGGGGATCGGCTCTGCTTTTGGTTGAGGGGGCAGAAATATTGACAGTTATTTTTTTTCCCCAACCCACATTCCGTCTCTGGCCACTTACATTCCTCTTTTACCCCCTTCCCCCTGGGTTTAGCCACTGTCCTCGCAGCCGGAGCTGAATTTCCTAACCAATATACCCTCCCGGAAGATTCCGGTTGCCATGGAATGCACTCAGGGGTTGTTTAGCCCGGCACGGGCCATCAAGACCCGTTAGCCGGACAAAACCCCTGCCCCTGGTAGACCTGGAAACTTCTATGCATCAAATATTGGCCTGAACTAATTTTGTGTATGTTTGTGTGTGTGAGAAACTGCTGGGTAGCTCAGTGGCTGAGCTCTCCGGCTTTGGAGCCAAAGGTTAAGAGTTCAAATCCCGCCACCCACCCACCCAATGGTGCCTTTTTGGCAGGGGCCAGATATGATAATCCTGAGGGCCGCTTCCACCTCTGCAGTCCTAAAATGAAATGTCCAGCCTTTCCGTTGCCGAGGCGACCGTGGCCTCCATCTGTTCTCTTTCGCCAGGACCTCGCAGGGGTGTCGCTGACAAGGACTGAACAAGGAGGAGAACCGGCGAGCTCACGGGGAATCCAGAGGTTTTTTTTAACACCTTAAATACACACTTTCAACCGGTTCGGGTGCAGGCAGGATCTCCACGCCGGTTGGACTACAGTTCCCATTCACCCCCGACCAGGGGGATGGGAATCCCAATCCAAGGAATCGTCCCCAGGACAGAACAGCCTCCGTCGGCATGGCCGGGGAAAATTTCTTGCTCATCCCAATGCCCCCACACACACCAGAAGGTTTGAGGATGATGATGACGAGGTTGATCTGGCCATCTCAATTTTCACGATAGCCCCCCCACCCCCTGAGCGTTGAAATTTGCCCCTGCATCGCATCGGATGCAGAGATTCCGGGCGAAAAACCTTTATCTATTCATCCCTTCCTCTCTGGGCCCTGTAAAACCCTGAGCGCTGATTTGAACCTTAAAAAGATAAATTTTTTTGTACAGTACAACGAATGTTTCTTTCCAAAATTTATTCTCTTCCCGCAAAGCCAAGAAGGGGATGGGTCAAGGCACAGGCTCCCTTGCTGAAGAAGCGGGAGCAAAACACGCCTGAAAATTTGTCCCGAAGTGCCAACCGGGTCGGAGACGTCCCTCGAAGGCCCGGTAGCCTAGTGGGCGGAGAAGACCCCGACATTATTCCTCTCTCCGGCTCCAGGAGGCCCCGCTGGCCACGGCGTCTCCATCCGGCCCGGCGTGGCGTCAGTGGCGGGAATTCCTTTCGTCCCCTTCGTTTTTGAGCTCGTAGGCCGGCCGGTAGCACTCCCGGCCTCGGGCATCGGTGTAGCGCAAGGCGGGGTTCTTCTGAGTGTTGGACATGCTGCCGAGGGAGGTGTAGCTGCCGGTGTCAGGCGGGAAGGAGAGAGAAAACGGGAAGCACAGATTTAAGATGCAGGAAAAAGCATCCCGGCTGCTCCCCGTGTGTGTTTGTGTGTGTGTGTGTGTGTGTGTGTGTGTGTGTGTGTGTCTCCCAGGAGCTTCATAGAGAAGACCCTCGGAGCATTCCGCTTCTTTTCTCATTCACTGGCGCTTACAGTCTCAATAAGACATTTTCAGGAGAGAGACTTTTTAAAAAAAAGAATTCCATGACCAACGGTTCTCCCGCTGTACATGTTATTTAAATGCTTGTTACGGCACCTACCCCTTGTCATAAAGGATGCAGTAAGGGATATAAAGGGAGCGTAGGAAGGTCCATATATCCCGGTATGTCCAGTCCTGTGGTATAATTAGAAAGGAAAAGAAAATTACGACTTCTCAAGGCAGAATTTCAACTGATCCTGAAGACCCTGCAAAGTTATGGACACTGGCAGTGGCTTAAAGGAAGGCAGATTCTCTGTGATCTATTTCAAATGTCTGGAGGCAGGATTTAGTTCCCCTGGTCTTGAGTCTTCACCAGAAACCCCCTAAGAGGGCGCAATAGGATTGAAACGTGGCACCAACCATCATGGGTCTCTCTGTCCATACAGAAGCAGCCCTGTATCCGTTGGGGGCTGGTTCCAAGCCCTCGCGGATGCTGAGAACCGTTGATAATATCAAACACTATACCTAGCATGGGGAAAGCAATAATTCCTGGGGAAAGCGTTATTTTCAAACGCCTTACCAGAACTGGCCACTAGGAAGCACCAGAGAACACAAAATGGAGCCTTCAACAGCCAGAATACATAGCATGGTCTCTGTCCCCCTCTAGCGTCCAGTTCTGGTAAACAGCCAGAATTCACAGCATGGTCTCTGTCCCCCTCTAGTGTCCAGTAATGGTAATACAAGTGGGGGGAAATCTGGAGTTTTTTTTCATATATTTTAATAGTTCCAGACCGCATATCCGTGAAAATGCAGATCTTGTCCCCCCCCATCTACCCAGCTGGCCAGAGAAGATCTCTATCTATGGGATGAACGGGACGTACCAGGAGGGGGTTGACCCGCATATACTGGGGCCAGTCCGGGTCGGTCATGCAGAACGGCGCGAGGGTGCAGGAGTACGGATCGGTCCGACGAGTGCCCATCAGGACGGCCTCGAGCTCCGGCTGCCTCCCCTTCAGTTCGCCCAGGGCTTCTTTGATGTTCCCGTGAACGTCGCAAATGTGAAGGTTGTACCTGCGGGAGGGAGAAGGGGATCCCGGAATCTGAGGGAACCCTTAACAATTATTGCTCTGCAGCCGGCCTGTGGAACTCCCTGCCACTGGAAGGGCCAGGCTGGCTTCATCTTTGCTTCCCTTCTCTTCAGGTAAGCTTTCCCTGAGCGGTGGGGAAATGGGGTTTTATGCAGAAAAAATAACAGTACTGTACTGGGATTTGCTAATCCTGTTCTCTCTCTCTCTCTCTCTCTCACACACACACACACACACACACATATACACACACCCACACACCACAAAGAGACTCGGAAACCATGTCTGAACTACGAGGAAAGCGGGTTAAAAAAAAATACATAAATCCAAGTTCGTACCGCTGAGCTGTGTCCTGAATAAATTCCTCCATCTCGGGAAATGGGGATACGGCCTGGATGTAGAGGGCCTGCAGCTTCTCTGTCCGCTCCGGGTTTCGCCTGGAGAAAAAATAAGGCGCAACGCAAATAAGAAACAGAGACAGAGCAGGCCAGCTGGATTTTATTTTATTTTTATTTTTATTTCTAAACGCAGCTTGGTGTTCCTCGTTTCAAATACGGTGCTGGAGGGGGGCTTTGCGGAGACCCTGGACGGGACAGAAAGATGAATGGGGTGGGGAGGGCGGGGTGACTATTCATCAAGCCCAAACTCTCTCTGGAAGCCAAAAGGATAAAACGGAGGCTGTCCGACTTGAGGCGCGTCACGAGAAGGCAGGGTCATCTCTGGAGAAGACCGTCCTGCTGGGAAAGGGAGGAGGCAGCAGGGAAGGAGGAAGGCCGAATGTGAGATGGAATAACTCCCTCAAGGAACCCACGACGTCTGAGCCTGCAAGAGCTGAGCAGGGCTTTTGAAAAACACGGACTCATAGGGTCACCTTAAGTCGGAGGCCACGCCATGGCACATCATAACAACACTATCTGAGAAAGGAACCCAAAAAATCACCCTATTAAATGGCTAAAGCCTGGTTCTTTTTATACGGGGGTGCCTGCAAATCGTACCTGGGACTCTACCTCTCCGTTATGCTCCAAAGAAAGCGTGTCAAATTGGGAAGACCCCTTTTTTTTTTTTTGCTCCGCTGCTGCCCTGATCCTTGACTGGGGTTTAAACAAGTCAGCAGATTCACTGCCCCGATCCTCTCCAGTTACACCTTCTTGACCCATGGGGGGGGATTTGGTAGGGCAGAGAAGGAACCCCAGTTTCCCCCCTCTGGAGCATCGGCATCCTTCATGAGGACTAGAACAATGGCAGGGCTTTTAAGAGAGAATGACCTAAATGGGAACCGTTAGGGACTTTGGGGGCCAAACAGTTCCAAGCAAGCAATGAAGGAAGGAAGGAAGGAAGGAAGGAAGGAAGGAAGGAAGGAAGGAAGGAAGGAAGGAAGGAAGGAAGGAAGGAAGGAAGGAAGGAAGGAGCAGATGATGGATAGAAGGAAGGAAGGAAGGAAGGTGTGGGTAGGGAGGCACCTTTGGACGGCGGCGTGGAAGAGGTGCAGAAGGGCAGTGCAGTCTTTCCCTCCGTTGAACCCAATGCACAGCTTGGACAGGGGGTACCGGTCTAAGGCCTCTTCGACGGTACGGAGAGCTACCGCCACCTTCTGGCCAAGAGGGGAGGCTGCAGAGGTGGAGAAGAAAAATAATAATCAAGAAGCGCCCCCTGGTGGAGCTAGGTCAGAAACACCCGGGGGGGGGGCTTCCCAAGCCACTGCCCCCCCCCACCGCTCCAATTAAAAAACGGAAATTATACAAGTAGTGAATCAAGGATATCTGATAGTCTGGATTGTCTTGCGTATTTGTATCGGCAGTTGTAGATTTTTCTCAAGGCCCAAAAAGATATGAATTTTTCCCCTGTACTTTATGAATTGATATATAATTTCCTCTTCATTGTGTTGTACGGTGCCCAGAGTCGCCTACAGGCTAGACGGAACGGTATACAGTTCCAATCAATCAATCAATCAATCAATCAATCAATCAATCAATCAATCAA
>JAHTLZ010000081.1:110623-124737 GCA_023846285.1 Phrynocephalus versicolor | reverse complement strand
GGCAGCTTCTCAAATCAGCTGCCAGACGTGCCTGCCGCGCTTGGCCTCATGGAAGGCTCCCCCTTCTCTCTACATCTCTCCTCCTTTTTCTTCTAGAAAGTCTTAAGCCTGGTTCTCCTCTTTCTCTCCTTTCGCCTGATTGCAGTTTTTGGCACTCCAGCATCCCCTGTGAAGGAGTGTCCTGATTGTATCCGTCTTGACAGGGACCCTGGGCAGGTCATCTTGGAGGAGACACTGTGTTTTTTGGCTCTGTTATCTGGGGGGGGGGGGGGCGCCCGGAACTGAGGGCATGATTTGCTTTCCAGAACTGCTGTAAGAAATAATGGAGACGAATATAGATGTTGGCAGGGGTGGAGGTGGTGGAAGTGTGTTTGCTGTTTTGGGATTAACATATCTCAGGCTCCAAGAGGACAAAAGGAGGAGCAACAACAGATTTGCAAAAGTATGCATGCTGTGGAAAAACTGGATGTTTCTGAGACTTGAAACCAGGCGGTGTGGCAGGGAATTCAAGGTGGCTAAAGCAAGCACAGCATTTAATTCCTTTGTGGAACTCGCTGCTGAAATGTGCGGCCCCCAGCTTAAGTCCCTTTGAAGGAAAGGGGGGGGGACCTGCAGCCCTCCGGATGGTGGCAAAGGGTGCCTCCCCTTTGAACAGACCAGTGAGGAGGTCTTAGGAATTAGCATGAAGTAACCTTTCGGAGGACTCCAGGTTATCCATACCTGCCTCAAGCGGTGCTGGCTGCTCTCGGGGTTAGCCGAATTGATGCAAAACCACTTGCAGCCCGGTCCTTCCAAAGCAGGGCTACGGGAAGTAACTTGCAAGTAAAAAAGAAGCAACTTCTGGGTTATGATAATGGCCCCAGGAGGAGAAACAGGGAAATCATAGTACCCCTAACTGGAAGTGGTATCAGCAAGGCAGATATTTGCTATGTAAGAGTCATCTTAGGATTTGTCTGGTGTTGAAACCCCCTACGCGGTACAAGTGAGGGAATTGTGTTTAGCAGAGACAAGTCCAGGAAGAGTGGTCGAATCTATGGGATCCTGCCCTCCCTCAGGTTTATAATCTGAAGCGGTGCCATCCAAGAGGAAGGAGGGGAAGGCATCTTCCTTTGCCTAATCCATTGTTTTCAGCTTACAAGGTTCCCTCTGTTTTTTGGGATGGCGGCTGAGTTGATGCTTGACGCTCTTTGGATGGTTTCGTGCTGGTCTCCCTACCCTTCCCTCTCTCTTTCGTAGAATGGCTGCTGGGTTGCCTTTGGAGTTTGGTTTCTTTTCTCTTTCTGTCCCCACGGAACAGCACACCGACCTCCGATATGTTTTCCTATGTCGCCCACCCTGTCCTTTAAAGGCGGTCTCTGTTGAAGTTTCTTGGGTGCTCTGGGTTAGGATTTATGACCATGATCGCAGTGGTGGGCAGAAACTTTACTCTCTGTTGGCCTCCGGCTGATTCTTCCACTCCTGCCTAGGGACCGTTGCTCCACATGAGCTTTTAGGCTGGTTCTTCTACTTAGAAGTTCTCGGAGGGGAAAGGTAAGGAAGCAGGGCTGTGGAGTCGGTAGATAAATGTTCCGACTCCCCGACTCCGACTCCGCTGTATTAATATGCAAATGTATAAGTATTGCCGCTCCTAATTGTGTGTTGCGTGCCATGTAGTGAAGGACATGAAAAGCATGCTTCTTCACGGTCACTTAACGTGTTCCTTTTGCGGTCACGTGAGGCACTGCATGCATTGGTCTTTATTCGTACAGTAGAGAAGTCATTAATTATAACTTGTTGCGAATTGGGACATTTAAGCTTGCTTTTTAAAAATTCCAATCTAAATTTAGTAGGAGTCGGAGTCGGTGCATCGTTTGCCGACTCCGACTCCGACTCCTCAACTCCGACTCCTCAGCCCTGTAAGGAAGTTCAGCCGACCCGGAGTGAGAAGGGCCTGGGATGTGTAGCTTACCTGCCTCCGTTCCAGCTGTTTGGAGCAAGCTGTCACCGGTGAGGATGGGCAGAGCTTGAATATGGGGGGAAATGAGTTCAGTGAGGATGCCCTTTTAGAAGAAGCCACCTGCTAGTGAGCGAGAAACCAGGGAATCGATGGGAACGGAGAGGAAGGTGTTTAGGCAAGCACGGGGCGTGGAAGCAAGTTCTGTGCTGGTTTGAACTGATACGGCAAATCTAGGGATCTGTTAGCAGATCCCCCCCCCCACCGCCGCCGCCGTTACGTGCTAATTTGATCCCTCATTCCCAGAGCATGGAAGAATCTCTTGATGCCATCAAACAAACCCTGAAACCTGCCCTGTAGGTTTTTATGAGACTAATTGGGAAGGCGCAATTACGTGTGCGCACTGTCTTCATCAGAAAATGTAATATGAGCGAGCAAGGGGAGGGGTTTTCTTAAGTCCACACGCACTGCCCGTTGGATCGGTCTTAACGTGGGAATCCAGAGCGTTGGAGCTGTTTGGTCTTCCTCCTTAAAACAAGCACACCCCACCACCCTTCCAGCCCTCTGCTTCTATCCTAGTAGTGTCCAAACTTCGGCCTCCCAAATGTTTTGGACCACAACTCCCCCAGTCCTTTGTCATTGGCAGTACAGGCTTGGAATGCTGGGGGTGGTGGTCCAAAACATCTGGAGGGCCAAAGTTTCGACAACCCCCGTTCTACCCTGTCCAAGTTCATTAACTCTTTACTCGGAACACAGCATAATTAGGTCGTTCGAGGTACGCGGCAGAAGCGTGTTTGCGGACTACAGCTCCCAGTCATCCCAGTTTCTGGGAACAGTAGTCCCCAAACCCACCGATGGGAACAGAAACCCCGAGTCAGCTTGTAAGCCCTGGGTTACTCCAGGAAAGACCATTTGGTAACCTGGGGCTGGAATCTGGACCATTTGTAACCCGCCGGCTGCTTCCCTTTCCAGTATTATCCTCTTGGAAGGGTTGCATTCCTTGCCCGAGGCCACCCAGGGTGGCTCTCCTGGGATGCCCAATGGAAAATTGTACAGTCTTAAGAATTTTGGCCAGATTTAAGCAGACCCCGGACCTGTCTTCTCTTTTTTGACTACATCCCCCATCATCCTTCAACCCAACTAGGACCTGGAGGCAGGCCGGACGTTTCCGTCTCCAAAAACAAGTCATTTCCCCCCCCCCCCTTGGCCAAGGATCACCTGGAAGTTGGAGGGGGTGCGCGTGTGGTTTTTCAGCCCTCGGGAGAACAAAGCACAGAAATGTCTGGGGTTGTGGGATTGGAGACAATTTCTGTTCCCTCCTGCCCAGAGGCGGATGATGGCCAATAGCTCAGATTTCGTGGCTTTTGAAATGGGAACGGCCTATGGAAAAGGACGGGAGGGAGGTGGGGGCGAGAGGGAACCGGCCGTGGGGTGTTCGGAGTTCGTTCGGCATTTCTCAAGGCCTTCCTCTTAAGGAAGAGACGGAGCGATTCCAGGAAGGGTGAGGCGCGGGTTCTTTTGTCTCCGTGGTGTGCTTCGGTTTGTTTTCCTCTTGTGAGGACAGTCCTGGGCCAAGGTGAGAAGTTTGTGGGGGAGTGTGGGTAACAGTGAGGGAAGTTCCCCCTCGGGTGTCGTGGTTTATCCCCCACCCTTGGCCGGGACCTGCCTCCCCTCCTGCCTTAAATCTGAGATCAGCAAAATGCCAAGCCCCGTCCTGGCTGGGCGGAGGGAGCCGGCGGTGGAAGCTGCAGGCAGCTCGCTAGGTGACGGGGAGATGCCACGTCTCTGTTGACCGCCCGGGGATCCTGACTCCATAAATAGGAAGCACAGATCTGGCTGTGTCGGAGCAGGAGAGGCCGGGACCCCTCAGGGTCTTGGCCTTGGCCTTAAGCCCTCAGATGGTGCCCACTGGGCATTATGGCGCCCTTGCACCCCTGGTGTGTTTTCTTTCTCGTTCACCTGGCTTGGAAGTTTGCGGAAATGGGCAGCCGTTGTTCAGGGAGACCCTCATCCTCCTCCCCCCCTCCTCCTCCCCAGCTGCCTTTGAGGAAGTGGCCGCTGCCAGCGGGGGGGAGGGGGGAATGGAGCAAAGGACCTTAAACAGTTCTGGCTCCCCAGACGATGCTAATATCCTTGGATCCATAACCAGCAGCAAGAAATCCAGTTATTTCTCTGCCGCGGTTCTCCCCGTGCAGGTTGGCTCGGAGCGACTTAAAATGTCAAAAAGCAACAGCCGTTTTAAAAAATGCGCCATAACTATCGCATTTGGAAACATCTTTCAAGATTCCTTTTTAAAAGATGGTGTGGAACAGAACAGTTGGGAGGGTGAACCTAGGCACCAGGTCAGGTCCTCAGCCCATCCGGCACAAGATTGTCAGCTGCGACCAGCACCCATGGGAAGATTTGGGGCAGGACAGGCCGAGGAACGCACCCCTGGCTCCTCCTGGAAAAACTTGGAGAGAGGCTGGGAGTTTAATTCCCCCTTAGCGAGGGTTGGACTCCACAATCTAGATCAGTGGTTCTCTCAACCTGTGGGTCCCCAGATGTTCCTGGACTGCAACTCCCAGAAGCCTTCATCACTCGCTCAACTGGCCAGGATTTCTGGGAGTTGCAGTCCAGGAACATCTGGGGACCCCCACCGGTGGAGAGCCACTGATCTAAAGGGTCCCTTCCAGATCTCTGTTCTATCATCATTATCATCATCATCATCATCATCCCTTCGCTGCCCCACCTTGGGTCTGGGGAAGGACACCATCCCGTCAGCCAACTCCAGTTTACTGGTCTCATTTCCTTGTGGTAGAGAGGGGGCATCAGGGAAGAGGTGCCATTTTAGTATTACTATCTTTTTAAATCTTTGTTGGGTACTTCACCTTTGTTCCTGTGTTTTTATGTGAACCGCCCAGAGTTCCCTTTGGGAAATTGGCGCGGTATACAAACAAACAAACAAACAAAATTCTGCCCTTGGCCTCCGGCACCAAGCCCAGTGGGTCCATTCTGTCTCTCTGCCTGCCTCTGACCCCTTGTTTTCGTTTTCCCCTGAATCATCCCTGGTTTATGCAGCTGGATCCGCTGCCTCCCAGGCCCCTGGACAGCTGGTCTTATCAGGCTGCATCACTTGAACAAGGCCAGCCTCCTTACTTTGGGGGCGTTTGTGTTCATTTGAGGCCTGGGGGGGTGAAAGGCCCCTCTTCCTGACCCTGAGCATATCTGGTTCTCCATATTCTTCCTCAGGAAGCAAATTACAGCTGAAGATGCCCGGGGAGGTGGTGGTGGTGGGTTGTTCCATTCACTTTGTAAGCCCCAAGCCTGGCGTGTTTTTCCACTATTTAAAAAGAAAAGAGGAAGGGGTCACTTAAAGTGGCAAAGGCCGTATATACCTATATATCCTGATGCCGGTTTTAAATTTGGCCTCTCGACTCCCTCTGCATTGACCTGTTTTATTGGACATGGCGTTGAGAGCCCGGGCGCTCCGAAAAGCTGCGCAGTCAGCGACGGGAATAGCAAAAGGCATCAGAAGAGCAGGCCGGTTGCGGCTGAAATTAAGCTAGGGCACCCCGAGATCCGCCCAATCGTCAGCATTGTTAAAAATCGTTTGACACCGGTTAAGATCTTCCCGGTACAGATCAGGGTGTTTGTAGGATAACGTGCCTGGTTGCTTCTTTTGCTCTCTCCCGAGTTTCCTAAATAGAAATGCACAATAGTTTGGAGTTGGTTTGGGATGGTAGTTTAAGCAGTGATGGCCAAACTTCAGCCCTCCCGAAGTTTTGGACCACAACTCCCACCGTCCTTTGTCATTGGCAATACGGGTTTGGAATTCTGAGAGCTGTGGTCCGAAACATCTAGAGGGCCGAAGTTTGGCCACTACTGGTTTAGAGGATGAGGATCGACTGGTGGTGGTGGTGGGGAATCTTGGAGGAACTGTTGAACTAGTTTGGGCTTCGGTAGGGGTACATGACCCCCCACTCCCCACGGCTGTTTTTCTGGCTGGCAAAGCCTGCCACCTAAAAATCTGTTACCTCCTAAATCTGGCGGATCGTGAACACCCCCCCACACCTTGTGAACCATTGCAAGGCCTGTAGAGTGACTAAAATGATTTCTGCGTTGGGGCACCTCCCTTATGGGGAAAGGCTAAAACATTTGGGGCTCTTTAGTCTGGAAAAACGGCGCCTGAAGGGAGATGCTATGGAGACATATAAAATAATGCAGGGCATGAGTCAAGTGGATCGAGGGACAATCTTCTCCCTCTGACAAAATAACCAGAACTAGGGGACATTCACTCAAATTGAGGGCTGGGAGAATGAGAACAGACCAAAGAAAATATTTTTTCACCCAGCGTGTTGTGAGTCTGTGGAACTCCCTGCCCCAGGAGGTGGTGATGGCATCTGGCCTGGATGCTTTCAAAAGGGGATTGGACAGATTCCTGGAGGAAAAGTCCACCACAGGTTACAAACCATGAGGGAGATGTGTCATCTCCAGGCTTAAAACCGGGGTACATCAAGAGCCAAATGCAGGGGAGTGGGATCAGGAGACAGAGATCTGGTCTCGTGCACTCCCAGACGCATCTGGTGGGGCCACTCTGAGATCCAGGAAACTGGACTAGATGGGCCTTTGGCCTGATCCAGCAGGACTCTTCTTAGGTTCTTATAGCTGAATTTGGAAATGGGGCCGAAGCTACGCTGGTTTCCTCTACCTCCCTCCACCGCACCCCGGTGTCTTCATCTCAGAGAGACCAACCTTCTGTTTTCTTCCCGCCCAGTTTGGTGGCCGACAGGCCCTTCTCTCCTGGCCGGACCGTGCTCCTCCCTGGCCCCCACTTCTTGGCAGCTAGCGGGACCCGGGCAACCCTGGCTAACTCCTCTTTGTCACCAAACTGCAGGTTTGATTCCCGAGACGAGGAGGGGCTGTCCGGCATCCACATTGCCAGGGATGGAGTACACGGTAAGGGCTGGTGCCGCTCGCTTCCCGGGTGTGGTGGAGGACCAGCTGGCGGTGGTGCTGGGACAGCCTCTTCCCTTCTTCCTTGGCCTCCCTCTCTTCTTTCCCAAGGCCCTCGAGTTTCCTAATGGAGGCTGGGGCTTCTCTCCTCAACCTGTGCATATCCAGAGAACTTTTTATTTAGCAAACGGGGGGGGTCCCCCCTTCAAAAAGAAAGACAGACGCAGTGGGACTCCCGTATCCACAGTGGATGCAGTGCATACAGAAAACTGTGAATAATAATGAACCCCGATGCATGGTGTGGTCTCTGGTTCCCTCCTGTGGCCAATTGACAGCTGCTGACAGGAAGACACTACAGAGGGTGGTAAGCACAGCTCAGTATATCCCGGGCTGTCCCCTGAGTGCACTGGATGACATCGCTAGGGATCGTTGCCTCAGGAGGGTTGGAAAAATTCTTAAGGATGACTCACACCCCGGTCAGCACCTCTTTACCTTGTTACCATCAGGCAGAAGATATCGTAGTATAGCCTACCGTACCAACAGACTGAAGAACAGTTTTTACCCATGGGCTGTCAGACTGCTGAATGGGAAATAATCCCAGGACAAGTATAGAAGAACTGACCTGTGGGCTGGCGTATTCTGTGTCATGTACACAGGGTGCAATAAGGCTGAGTGATTGCCAGTGAGATGGGGGCGGGATGGTGGTGGGGGTGGGCATGGGAGACTCAGCTAATTTCATTGTGCACATGTTGTACATTGACAATAAAGGTATTATTATAATTGTGATAACTACATCAGGGAAGCACATGATTAGAGATGGGCACGAAACGAACAATTTTCCGTTTCCGTTTTTCCGTTTCGCTGCGTTAACGAAATGACAAAGGAATGTTGTCTCTAAAATGAAACGAAACCGAACAGAAACACCGGAAATTTTGTCGTGCGTTTCGTTTCCGTTACTGCAAAATGAGTGAATAGCTTAAACCCCGGGGGGGGGGGGGACAAAAAAATGAAAGAAATGGTAACGAAATGGTAACGAAACGAACGAAAATGGATTTTTTGCAAAAAAAAATTCACGAAAAACAAACGAACCGAAACGGACACGACAAACGAAATGCCATTTTTTAATTCGTGCCCATCTCTACACATGATACAGTATTGGATTTCTATAGCAAGTTTTACTCATAAACATGGTCTCTGCTTCCCTCCATGGGACCAACTCTTTCGATTTCCACTTTATTTTCTTACCTTTCTCTGTGGCTCCGTTTCCTTTTCCCCTTCCATCTGCCTGAAGTCCCACTTTTTCTTCCTTCTTTCTTCCCATACTCTACGCTCTACAAAAGGAGAGGAGATTTGGGGTCTTTTTGTGTATGCACATAGGCGCGTTTGTCTCTGTGTAGGTAAATCATGCCTGGCTGGGCAGGCGTGCAAATAAAGGAAAACCTGAAGTGAAATTACAGTAGGACTTCCATATCCACTGATTCATTATCCACTTATTCAGTTATCCATGGTTTACAGAAAAGAAAATTAAATAAATCAGCAGCCGCAAAGCAAGCTAATGCCACAGAAAGCAGCTGTCAAGCAAACTGCTCTCATAAAACAGCAGCGTAGTGCAAGCTACTGTCTCAAAACTGCAGCCTGAAAGCAAGCTCCTGTCCCAAAACAGCAGTTTTGGGGGAGGTTTTGGCATCCTCTCTTATCCACAGATTTCGTTATCCACGGGTAGGCCTGGAACCAATCCCCAGCGGATACTGGGGTCCTACTGTATATTAAAACCTTGCCCCGGCGGCGGATCCAGAAGGCCGTCGGCTCTGACCCGGCATCTTCCAGGGGGCGATGGTCGACAGCCACCATCCTCCCCGGCGTGGCTGGGGAGAATGGGTCTTGTAGCTGGGCACCTCTAGAAAGCTGGGCAGCGAGGGCCTTGTCTGCGCTCTGAGGAGCTCTTTCCCCGGCGGGCCCTTGACCAAGCTCTCAGGAAAAGGGCACCGCCGCTTAGAGTTCAAAATTGAAGATAAGCGGGATATAAATGCAATAAATAATAAAGAATACCTCCTTCCCACTCTTTCATGGAAGAGCAGAGACGGGCTGTCTCTTCCCTTTGCCTTGGAAGGAGCCCCTGGGTTGGTTATTCCTTGCCCTGTTTCCTGCCGCAGCTCCCCAGCTCGACTGCCTTCCTTTCCCTTACACTCCTGGGGCTGGACTTCCAGCCCTGGCCTCGGCCCAAGCCCCCCCTGTGGCCAGGAACACACCCCAAGCGAGCAGGTGGGACGCTCCTGGATTGTAAGTCAGCCCCATCCCTCCTCCACAAATCCTTGGGACTTTGTCTCATGCCCTCCTCCAGAAGCCTCCTCTTTGGATCCAGCTATAAATATAACGTTTTTAAAAAGGAAATCCCTGAATCTAATCCGAGTTGGAGGTCACGTCCACGCACCGTCACCCCGCCGCCTGGGCTGAGCAAAGCCGGTCCCAGTCAAGAGAGCGCAAGCGTCCCCTACAGCGCCCCTTTCAGCTTGTCTGGTGCCTCTCTCACAGCAAGGGGAAGGGGGTCGCCCGGTGTCCCGAAACCAGAAAAGGAAGAGATCTTCACCATCTGCCTGGTGGGAGGGGGAAGCTCCCTGCAGCCAGGAAGGAGACCATATTTGATGCCGAGCGAGCCCAGTTTGGGTTGGGCCACGCTCGCGGGCCGCCACGGCCAGCCCCGTGTCTGTGGGCGTTGTGCGTTCCGCCGCTTTGCATGCCGTTGCAAGGTTTTTGTAGCCGGGCTCCAAGGGTGGCGGGGAGGTGTGAACGGAACGGTGTCCCTCACTAGGCGCGGAACAGTTCTGTGCCTTTTAAAAATGTATTTCTTTATTTTAATGCTTGCTAGTAGAGATGGGCACAAAACGAACAATTTTCCGTTTCCGTTTTTTCATTTCGTTATGCAACAAAACGACCAACGAATTTTGTCTCTAAAATGAAACAAAACGAACAGAAACACCGGAAATTTTGTCGTGCGTTTCGTTTTTGTTACGGCAATACAGTTGAATTGCTTTAAAAAAAATCACAAAAATCGCAAAAAATTGAAATAAATGGTCATGAAACGGTAACGAAACGAACGAAAACGATTTTTTTGCAAAAATTCACGAAAAACAGAAACGAACCGAAACGGACCCCCCCAAACGACAAACGAAACGCCATTTTTTAAAATTCGTGTCCATCTCTACTTGCTAGGCTTTGCCAGGTGACAGGCCTCCAACCGGCAGCCCGAGGGCTAGAAACAGGAGGAGGTTTTAAAAACACGCCCCAGCGAGGCCTGTGTTGGGCTGGAAAACCCCCAAGCCCTACGAGAGGTGGAAGGGGTTGGAGGAGGCTGCCGGCTTGAGCACAGGTGGTTGGATCAAAAGCCAGGGCGCCGTGGGGCTTTTTGCCGGCTGGCCCCGTCTCGACAAGGGCCTTCGGGGCGGTTTCTGGTCTCGTGCCCCCCCCCATTCATTCTTTTCGGGCTGCTTGAAAAGAAGAATGGTGGATGAAAAGAATACAGAAGAGAGGCGACTCTGGTGGTTATGGCAAGTCCCCACCACCCAGGGTTTGCTCCACTTCTGCCCAGGGGCCGGAGGCAAGCCAGCCCCACCCCCTCTTTCCCTCGGTCTCCCCCTGCCCCTCTCTGCTTCTCAGCCCTTCTGCCCCTGCTTGCATTGCCTTGGCTGTGTCCCCCCCCTCCCCGAGTGGCTCGCCCTGGGTCTACCTCGCAAGCCTGTCATTGGCAGGGAGGAGGACGCAGGGCACCCAGGAGGCCTACGCGCACACCGCAGGGAGCAAGGGGTGGTCTCTGGGCAGGAGCAGAGGACGGGCCAGGCTATAGTCACCCCCCCACCTCGGAAACCCCACTGACCTTGACCTACTTAGCTTCTTGATGCTCCCTCTGCCGGATGCTCCCTCTTAGGGGGTACTGCGTTCCCCCCCCCCTTGCATCCCCTCTGTGCCTTCCCCCCTCCTCCTGGCAGAGACCTCTCCGTGGCTCTTCTCTCTACCCGGCCAGTGACCTTGAGCGTGGGCGGACATGTGGGTGTGTGGGCGTGCTCCCTGCTTCCACATAGCCGCCGGAGGACCCCACCCCTTTGGGCGCAGTCCCCGGTTCCTCCGTACACCCCCCTTCCTCTGATTTCTCCACACCCCCCCACCCCTTTCCGGCCAGGAGGCCAGCTTGCGGGTGAGTCAGCAGGGCCCTCCTCTTCCTCGCAGGGGCTTGGCTGGTTCCTTTCCATCATCCGCCGCCGCCGCCGCCGCCTCCCCCCTTCCCAACACTCCCCCCGATTGGAGCCGCAGTCACTTACAGCCGGGCGCATGCAGGAAGCGGTCGTAATTAGCGGGCGGCAGGCTCTCCCAGGCAGCCACAGAGAGAGCAGCTGCGAGGAGGAGCCGGGAAGCAGCCGCAGGGCCTGTGTGTGTGTTTGTGTGTGTGTGTCGGGGAAGAGAAAAGAGCCGACAGAATGGAATCCGCCCCCCTCCCTCCCTGACCGCCTTGCTTAGCTTGAGGGGGACCCCGGATGTTACCGGCATCCCACCGGCAAGGTTGGATCCGGCCCATAGCAGCCACACTGGGGATGCCGCCGGATCGCCGCCACCGCCGCTGCTGCCGGGATCCAGCATCTCTGGCGACGCCCGCCCGCCAGCTCTGCCGCGCGAGGCCAAGGACTGCCCGTCGTCCGTCTTGACACGTGGGCTCCTGTGCCCGCCGAACAGAGGCCCTTCTGTTCGGTTTCCTGGCAGACGGCGGGGGCCCCTGTGACCGCCACCTCCCCGGATCTCTCGCTGAGCTGGAAGGAATTCTCGGGCGCCCGCCTTCACCTTGGGATTCTCGTTTCTCCTCTCTTTCTCTTTGGAATTTCCGCCTGCCTCCGGGATGCTGGCCAGGAGAGGAGCAGGGCTCTGGGACCCTCGGTTCTGACACCTTATCCCATCCGTGGGCTCCCTCCCAGCTCTGAGCGCCGCCATGCGGGGGCCTCGTTAGGATCTTGGCAGGCGGCGATAAGCAAGTTTTGAGGGGGCAGTTCAACAGGTGGTGTGCCAGCCCTTGGCGGGAGGAGAGCGTGTAGCCTTTCGGAGTCTCCCCCTCCCGCCTGCCCCAGCGTTGTGGTGCCAGCCTGTGGGACCCGCCAGCGGCCGCCTCTCCCTTTTCCTGCCTCGGCCCCCGGAGAGCCGTCCAAGGGTCACCAGCCATCCGGCGCTGGGAGGATCGTCGGCCGCCCGGTCCTGCTGATTCGGCGCCGAACCGCCTATCTCTGGGGCCGTAGGGCCCCATTGCCCGGGCGGTCTGTCGGGCCGTGCCTCCGAGCACGAAGGGCACAGGCTCCGTCCCGGACTCGCTCATCGCTGTCCCGTTTCCCGGCAGCGATGCCCGCCAGCAGCTGGCGGGGACTCGTCACAGCCTCCGCCTGGACTTGCGTGGGCTCCTGAGCTGGCCTCCGGTCGATTTCCCCGCCTGGATCTCGCTTCCTTTCTCTCTTTTCCTCCCCTGCTTCGCCCGCCGGGCCCTCCGGGCCCCTCCTGGGGGATGGACCTCCTGCCGAAGAGCAAATACAACCACCTGCGCAACGACTCCCTCTCTTCCCTGGACAATGGCTCGGGGGCGGCCGAGGGGGACTCTCCTGGGGAGCCCCCCGGGGGCGCCCTCTCCCTCCCCAGCTCGCTCTCCTCGTCCTCCCTCAGCCCCATGCTGCCCCTCGGCGGCGAACTCTCGTCCAGCTCAGAGGACAGCCCCACCACGCTCTGTTCCTTCTTCCCCAAGATGGCCAACCTGAAGCTCGCCAACCCGGCCACCCTCCTCAGCCTGCGGGCCTTTTCCCGGGAGACAGGCGGATCTGGGGAGCCCCCGTCGGCGGGACCGCCACCGCCGCCACCTCCTCCTCTTCCTCCTCCTTCTCCTCTTCTTCCTCCTCCGCCACCTCCGGCCTCTGCCGCTCCCCTCCCGGACTCAGCCCGGACTCCCGTTCTCTGTTCCCAGGATATGAACAAGCTGAGCTGCGGCAAGAAGATGCGGGTGGAAGGCGGCCAGCTCGGGGGGGACGAGTGGACCCGCCACGGCAGCTTCGTCAACAAGCCCAGCCGGGGCTGGCTGCACCCCGACGACAAGGTGATGGGCCCCGGAGTCTCCTACCTCGTCCGGGTGAGTGAGCGGGGCAGGGGGCGGAGCTCCTTGGGAGGGGGAGGGCTAGGGGCGGAGCCTCCGGCACAGCAGCTGCCGGACCCCAAGCTGGCGCCCGGGGGTCGGCAACTAGCCGGTGAAGGGCCAGATGTCTCCTGTCTCGCGGGTAGTTGAGCTGGCGTCCAGGAAGACATTGTCCTCGCAAGGAAGGGGGTGCTTTGCCTAGGATCGGAAAGTTGCAGGGCTAACGAAACAGTGTTCCAGGGAATGTGCAGAGTGCCTTTTGGGTGACTGCCCAGCCCCTGCCTGCCCGTTGCGGAAAAGAGACTTTAAAAAAAAAACATTTGGGACTCCCTCTCACTTGTGTCTCTCTGTCCTCCCAGCCCCAAATGCCTGGCGGGAAATATGTCCGGCAGCTCCGAATGTGGACCAGCGACAGTCCCTCGGTTGCCTCTCTTCCGTTCAAGGCCGCCAACCGGGCCCACCCAGCCGGCCTCCACACCCCACCCCACCCCAACCTTGACCCGCCAGGCGCCTGGCCCGGGTCTTCCAATCAAGCACATGATTGCTTTTGACAGCCGGCCGGGTGCCCGAGCGGCAAGGCACGTGCGTGGAGCTCGCGTCGGCCCGCCCCACCTTCCCGGCCTCTCCCCTCCTCTCCTCTCCCACCGCTGGGCCAGGAGACTCTGGCGGTGGCAACCGCCGGCCAGCTCCCGTGGAAATGTCGTTGGAGGGGCAGCCAAGGGATCGACCCCTCTCGGGTCCAAGGAGCCCCATCCGGGCACCGTCTGTGACGGGCGCCCACGTTGGGTTGTCCAGCAGGAAAACAGTGGCTCTCACGCCTAGCCCACACCCCTTCCTTTTCTCCTGCGGCTGCATCCTGCGGGATCCGGGTGGAAGACAGACCCTCCCAGTGGCAGAGAAGAAGCCGCTGTTAGTTTGGCCTTAGCTGGAGCTTTGGTAGAAGAACTGCTAGAGAGCTCCGTCGATTTGAGCTGCGGAGCCCGGGTTTGGGAGTTTGATTCCCTCACTGGGCTTCCTTGAGAGGGCCTGGACTCCATGAGCCTCCCAGCATTGCAGTTCTCAGCTGATGATGGTCCAGAGACCCTGCTGGGCATCTGG
>JAHTLZ010000081.1:87314-106211 GCA_023846285.1 Phrynocephalus versicolor | reverse complement strand
CCACGCTTTCTCTCCCTGTGCCTCCTCCCCGCAGCCTGCCACATCCTGGAGTGCCCCGAAGGCCTGGCCCAGGACGTGATCAGCACCATCGGGCAGGCCTTTGAATTGCGCTTCAAGCAGTACCTCAAGAACCCCCCAAAGCTGGTCACTCCTCACGACCGGTAAGAATCCTGTCTCCCTTCCCCCCCTCCCCCCTTACTCTTTCCTTTCCTCCCGATCTGTAGCAGCTCTTAAGAAACCAAATACTGTCTACGATGCATTGGGACTTTCTTCTCGCCATGGCTCGTGCACCCCTTTTTCTGTCCACCTTGGCCTCTTTTCTCCAGGCTCTTTGGACCTGCCCCGTGGATCTCTTCCCTCCTCTGCCCTCCTCGGGGGCACCTCCTGAGAAGGCCGGATTCTCTGGGGGAGGAGGACAAATATGAGAGGGGCACACAAGCCTCCAGGAAGCCCCGGGCTTGAGTTCTCGAGTTCCTGACAGGGCGTTTCTTTTTTGGGGGGGTCGCACTTTCCTACGGTCGCCGTGCCCCTGAGGGGACTTGATGGCACCGAACCACACTCCCAGAGGGGATTGAAAACGGTTTGTTGCGGTCTGCTGTTTTGAAAGCGTTTTAGCGTGGATTTGGTTTTCCAGTGTTCGTACAGTGCGTGTCTAATGCCTTTTTAAATATTTGTATGCTGTTTTGCTTTTAATTGTGGTCTTTTTTAAAAAAAACTGGGCCAGCTGGCTTGGGTACTTTTTACAAGAGGAAGGAGGGGAAAAAAAGCTTCAAATATATATAGAACCCTCTTGCTCGTGGGTCTTTTCTCCTCATTGCTTCTGCCCCTAAGCCAGGCATGTCCACACTTAGGCCCTCCAGATGTTTTGGACCGCAACTCCCAGAGTCCTTTGCCATTGGCAATCTAAGCTTAGAATCCTGGGAGTTGCGGTCCAAAACACTGACTTCCTGGAGGCCTCGGACGTGCTTGCCCGGCAGGAACTGGGCATGGTGGGCTGGTGGGTGAAGGGGTCCCTCTTGCTTCCTCCTCTTCTTCAGGCCCCTCCTTGACCGCCCCCCCCCATTTGCCTTCCTCCCCAGGATGGCCGGGTTTGACGGCTCCGCGTGGGACGAAGAGGAAGAGCCCCCGCCGGACCACCAATACTACAACGACTTTCCCGGGAAGGAGCCGCCCCTGGGCGGCGTGGTGGACATGCGGCTGCGGGAGGGGGCCACCACCGCCGTGGCCCCGACGCCCAACCACTTGGGGGCCACCTTGGTAAGCAGGAGCCGGCTTCTTTGCTAGATGTAAAATTCTAGAGTTTCCCCCGACCCCCATGGCTTTAAAATTTCTGGACATTTTCCATCTCCTCCTCAGATATCTCCACCGCCTGCCCACCCACCCAGCCTCCTGAGGACTGACAAAGCTCTCGGTTCGGGACCATAATCACACTCTTTATGGCAGGCATGTCCAAACTTTGGCCCTCCAGACGTTTTGGACTGCAACTCCCACAATCCTTTGCCATTGGCAATCTAAGCTTAGAAATCTGAGAGCTGTGGTCCAAAACATCAGGAGGGCTGAAGTTTGGACATGCCTGCTTTATGATATTTTGCCCCACTTGGAGGGAGCCGGGGGGGAATACCCCGTCCGCAATTTGTCTGGGCACAGAGCTGAATTTGGAGGTTATAGTGGGGGTTTTGGAGCAGAAGGACAGAGGAGGAAGGGATGGGATTCCTTAGGGCCAGCCCTGGTGCGTCTAAGAAAGTGTTTTCTGGACCAAGGACCCTAGAGGGACCCGACAGACCATCCAAATGTGACCAGCAGAACGGAAATAAAAATGGTTTAGGATGAATGCCCAGGAATGAAACACGAGCCAGTGCCACCAAGGGGGTTCTGTGTCCTGTTTTTTTTTTTTTTAAATAATCAGCCCTTTTGAAGATTTCCAGGAGTTGCTGTTGGTCTGTTTTTTTTCCTTTCTTTTTTAAAAATTGTTTTTGTTTTTTTGACCCGAAGGCCTTCCTTTGCTCGCCTCTGACTTAAAGGGACCCTCAAGCTTCCAGGGGGTTAAATCCACCCTTCTCTGACTCCTGATCCAGACTCCCCCCCCCCCCAAAAAAAGGCCCTGCCTCCTTCTTCTGAGAGTGTTATTTGGTGCCCTTGCTTTCGTAACCCCTGTGGTTGAAAAGGCTCCCCCGGGACTTAGCGGCCGGCAGTGAGAATTTCAAGCTGAGCGGTTGGGTTTGGGGGCCGTGCGGTCTGGCCGAAGGCCCCTGCGGAGCATCTGCCTGAGAAATTAAAACAAGGGACCCTTAGGAAAGACAGCTGCCCATCCTTGCCCGAAAACTCACACCCGGTCTTTCCTCTTGCAGCCCGTGGGACAGGCGTCTGGGGGAGACTACGATGCCCACAAACCTCACCCGGCTCTCCAAGGTACCTGCCTGTCGCCCCCACCCCCACCCCAAGTTTGCCAAAGCCCCTTCCCTGAAAACAGGAGTTGTGGGGTATGTTTCCCTCCCCGGAGCAGTGCCCGGAAGTCGGATTAGAACGGAAAGTTCCTGTGCAGGCATCAAGAGATTTTTTTTTTAAAGCCAATGGCCCATCGGGCACCCTCTGGCTGCGTTGCACTCCGACCGGGGTGGGAGCTGTAGTCTTGAGGGAGCGGGGCTGGGATTGAACGTGCAAAGCCGAGGTGCCGCCGTCGATGGGGAATCGTTGGCCACGTTTGCTCGGAGCTCGCGGCAAATTGGAAGGGGGCGCTCGACAAATACCACGGGGCTGTCGAGAGAGGGCTGCCTGCTGCAGTGGGGATTTGGCTGTTTTACAGGTAGACTGTCTTTGAAGCTGGAGGCTCCATGTAGCTTCCCTCCATCTATTATGGGGAATCCCACAATTAGGTGGCCCTGCTCCTCCCCGCCAGGGTGTCTCCGTATTGCCGATTTTGTTTAATCTTGACTCCTGACGCTGTTTGTTTATTTACCTGTATATAGTCGAGTATAAGTCGACCCGGGTATAAGTCGAGGTCCCCTAATTTAACCCCCCAAAACTGGGGAAACGTATTGACTCGAGTATAAGCCTATGGTGGGAAATGGAGCAGGGCCTGGCAGCTCCTCCTTTGTAAGCTGGGGGAGTGGTGTGTGATGTTTAAAATGACTTTTAGCCACTGACCCAAGCACTTGCCAGGCCCTGTTGCATTTCCCATCCTAGACTCCCGTGTGATGTGGGGGGGGGGGGGCATGAGAAGCGGCACACAATGTTTAAAATGACTTTTAGCCACCGACCCAAGCACTTGCCTAAGTGGCTAAAAGTACTGACCTGCATATAAGCCGAGGGCCCCTTTTTTCAGCCCAAATTTAAGGCTGAAAAACTAGGCTTATATTCTAGTATATACAGTATTTATTTATTTTTAAAATTTATATACTGCTCCATCTAGCTACATGGCTACTCTGGACAGTTTACAAGCTGAACAGAAATCAAACCATAAGCAGTAAAATACCATATAACAGATAAGCACAATAGAGCATTGCCCAAAAGCTGTTCTGCTTATCAGCAGCTCCGGGGGCCGTTCAGGGTAAAGCCGTCCGATGGTCTTATCGTTGCAGGAAGGGAGCGATGCCCCCCCGGCCGCACGGACCTCTTCGACGACCCTTCTTACGTCAACGTGCAAAACCTGGAGAAGACACGGCAGGACGGTCCCGGGGCCAACACGAACGGCAGCGCCCAGAAAGACCTGTTCGACATGAGTAAGTGCCACGAGCCGGAGTGGGAGACGCCTCTCCGCTCTCGCTGATAGGCAACCTGGCACTGAGTCGTTGGCACGATTTCCACCTGGGCAAGGAAGCAGTGATCAAAGAGGGCAAACTGCTTACACCGAAACCCTAACCCTAACCCTTCCCCACGTTGCTAGACCTCAGTGTTCCAGAAAAGAGTGCTAAGGAGTTGGTCCGATGGGGGTGGGGTGGGGCAGAACCATTCTGGAAGAATCAGAATCAGAATACTTTTTTTGGCCAAGTGTGGTTGGACACACCCAGAATTTGTTTTGGTAAAATATGCTCTCAATATAAAAGGAAATATAAGAATCAGATAGTCGACAATAAAAACACAGTACAACAATACAATATAACCCATTATTTAAAAGGAAGAAGAGAAGTAAAAATAAAGAAACTATCTTTATATCTAGTTGTCCTAGTATGCACAACTGCCATTGGACTTGCACAACTGCCATTGTCCCGTCACACCCAAGAGACCATCTCATGCCTCTGTATACTTTATTTTATTACACAGTGGGCCCTTGTAAAACAAACAAACATAATTTGTGCAACATTAAAAAATTCCGGAGATCGGGGAAATTTGCTTAACAGAATCGCCTATGGGGAGAATCCGTACAACATAAAAATGGGATCACTCCATTTTCAATGCATTCCTATGGGGAATTTGTATAAAGGAAAATTTGCTGAACATGGTTTCATTTGGAACGAATGAGTTCCTTTATACAAGGTACCACTTTTATTTTGGTTTTTAATCTGTATTCCTTTGTTTAATTATGGTATCATATGTTGTGAACCGCCCAGAGTAGCCCTAGGTCTAGATGGGCGGTACAAAAGTCAAATAAATAAATAAAATAAATAAATTAACGCCCACACTCCCGGAGGTTGCACAGATCCCCTTAAAAAGCTGGAGAAAAAGCGATGATTTCCGGGACTCGACTTCTGGTTGGGTTACTCTTTTCCTGGTTTGGGGAAGGCTCTGTAAACCGTGCAGCCCATCTCTCAAAAACGGCTGCTCCCGAAGGCTTTCTGGATCAAAAAAGGGGGGCTTTTTGGGAAGGGCTGGAGATGTTGGGGGGCCCTGAAAAGCCGTGGACCTGACTGGGTGGCCCTGCTTCTCCTCCCTTTCTCCTCCCTCCGCCCCCCCTTCCGTAGAACCGTTTGAGGACGCCTTGCGCGGGCCGCCCCCGGTCCCCGCCGCCCAGCGGGTGGCCTCCATGGAGGAGCAGCTGCGCCGGGAGCCCTGGTACCACGGCCGGATGAGCCGCAAGGAAGCCGAGAAGCTGCTGCAGAGCCACGGCGACTTCCTGGTGCGCGAGAGCACCACCACGCCGGGCCAGTACGTGCTGACCGGCCTGCAAGGCGGGCAGCCCAAGCACCTGCTGCTGGTGGACCCCGAAGGCGTGGTAAGTCTTGCGTGGCGCCTCCTCTGCCGCGTGGCATCTTCCCCGTCTTTCCTTTTGAGTGGGCAGCT
Organism: Phrynocephalus versicolor; assembly: GCA_023846285.1. Lineage (NCBI taxonomy): Eukaryota > Metazoa > Chordata > Lepidosauria > Squamata > Agamidae > Phrynocephalus > Phrynocephalus versicolor. Next base: position 100,994 of record JAHTLZ010000081.1, on the reverse strand, counting down.
AAGTTGTGGACCTCCAGAGGCTCTCCAACTCCAAATCCCATCAGTCCTAGTCAGGAGAGGCCCCGAGCAGCAAATCGGGGCGTCATCTTTGGTGCTTTCGGACTGCCCAAAACTCCAGATTCTCTTGGTTTTGAGTTTTGATCCACTTTGGAGGCTTTTGCTTCCAATTGTCAGCTCTTTTTTTAAAAAAAAAAATGGAGCTTCTGCATTTGCTTCGCGGCCGTCAGTAAACTCCCTGCCCGTTCGACCCTATAGAAGGCACCTCCCGAGGAACTAGGATTCCCAGAAGACAACAAAGAGCATGGCCCTCGCTGTCTCTGCTGACTAGGGCACCCCTCCCCCAGAAATGTCAATGTGTGCTTGCTGTCCCGGGCTCCCATGTGTCTAAAAAAAAATACAGCACCAGACCCCTTAGCGGTGGGATCGGGATGTGCTGAGTCGCCTATTAATCTTAAACTATTAAAAGAACAAAGAAAAACAATTTTAAAAAAACAGATGTAGTAACAGAACTGGCCACTAGTGGGCGATAGAGACCATGCTCCATACTGTGTTTGCTGTTAAAATGGTGCTGGCCATCATCGATATCCACGGGGTGGGGGGATTTGGAACGGACCCCATCCCACCCCACCTCGGGAATACGGAGCTCCTCCCGCTCTCCTTGGGACCTTCGGTTCCTTAGAGCGAGGGTAGGGAGCCACAGACCCCAGCCCACCCCACCCGGCCTCACTCTCTCCTCCTCCTCCTCCTCCTCCCTCTGGCCGGCAGGTGCGGACGAAGGACCACCGCTTCGAAAGCGTCAGCCACCTCGTGAGCTACCACATGGACAACCGGCTGCCCATCATCTCGGCGGGCAGCGAGCTGTGCCTCCAGCAGCCCGTGGAGCGGAGATTGTGAGCCAGCCCCCCCCCCCCCGGGGTTAGGGGCCGGGCGGCCGGGCGGTGGGGAGGGACGGGCATCCTCCGAGGCTTTCCCCCCCTCTCCCTCCTCCTGGCCTCCCTCTCGCTGCTGGGGCTGCTATAGTCCAGAAGACATTTGTGTGGCACGTGGTGGTGGTCGGACGGGCTCACCCTCCCACGCCCGCTCAGCAGGGATCAGGCTAGGCATCTCTCCCGGATTGCGATGGATCTCTAGAGCCCGCCGGCCCTCGCTTGGCATAGCCCTGGGTTGCGGAATGATGGGCATTGTAGTCCGCGCTTCCCAGCTGGCCACGACCTTTCGTAGGCACCATTCTTCCCCGTCAAAGGGTATCCCCTCCTCCTCTTGTTTGGGGATTGGCCGATATTTTCCGGCTGGGGGAGGGAACCCTCCTTCCCCCACCCCCATCAACCCCGTCCCTCACACACGTGTATCCTTTGCACACCTTTCAGCGGCCTGCAGCCGCCTCTCCCTTTTTCTCCGCATAGCACTTCTCAAGGCGCTCGTCCTTGTGGAGGGGCCTCGGGATCTGAGGCCGCGGCACCCCGGCCAGCTTATTCTTTTCAAGAAGAGAAGTCTCCCGACTTCATCGGCCTCTCCCAAAGGCTGCCGCCCACCTTCGCTCTGTTTGCAGTCCCACCCCCACCAACGATGACCTGCCGCCTTCCCTTTGCCTAGCAGAACCATCCCAAGCCCACAAAATGCCAAAGCCCTCCCCCCCCGAAACATATTTCTTTTTAGGCGGCTGCGGGGTGGCGAATCCCCAGCCTCGTGCCCCGTCCCCCTTTTAAGCACAAAGAACGGAGGCCTAGAACCCCCCCCCAACCACTCCCCAAATGTGGAAATAAACCCTTGGTGCCCTTTCCGCCCTGCCGACTCACTTTACATATTAACTCTGCGTGCCTTGACCCTTTTCTAGGTCTGAGATTTTATGCAAAAAAACAAAAAAAAACCAAAACAAACAAAAAACCCACCCCACCCCTTCCTCGCTCTGGCTGCCCTCGACCCAAGCCTGCTTTGGGGTGTGGATGGGGTGGGAAGGTTGAGGGCAGGCAGCGTGTCTCTCCTGCCCTCCATCGCCAGGCGCCTCCCTGCCCTCCCTCCCGAGTCCCGTGGACTTGCACAACTGCCATTGTCCCGTCAGACTCCTTTTTTTGTGAGTGTTGTGTGTGCGTGTGGGGAGGGGAGGGGGGTACGGGTGCCTGTTGGCGACAATCAGGGGAGCCAGGTTTCCCAAAGCCGCCCTGCCAAGGAGGGCATTTTGGGGACCGGCCGCTGAAAAGATCCACGTTGCTTAAGAGAAGCAGCCAGCTTGGCTGCCAGAAAGAGGGGGTCCGGGGGGAGAAGGCAAGGGGCAGCCTGGATCAGATCCAAACCTGACGCTCGGGCCCCTTCCCTTCGGCCCTCTGCCCTCCCCTAAAGCACAGTCTCCACAGCACAGGGGGCTCTCTGCTTGGATTCTCCCCGGCCAGCGGGCGGGCTGGCAGATTCCAGAGGGTCCCAGCGGAGGCCGGGGAGTGGGGTGGTGGGGGGGGGGAGAAGAGTCGATTGATTCCCCGGGGACCGAAAGAGGAGGAGAAGGTGTGACATAACGTATATCTCCGCAGTTCTCAGGCCGATCCCCCTTCTCCTTCCGTCGCCAGGTCTTGTACATAAGTTTGGTAACGGACGTTGTTGCATGTGCGTTGTTACCTTCCGGAAGCCAAAGTGTATCCCTTTCGTTACCTCTTCTCTCACTGTGCCTGCCTCACGGCTCGGTGGGTCTTTTGAGCCCACCCACCCCCCACCCTGCACCTTTCCCTTCATCCTGTATACACACAAACACACCACACTTTGTATCAGTTTTGATGTTACCTTGATTATACCAAAGGAACCAAACGGTTATTATTAAAAGTTGGTATTTCTTTAGCCCCGCGCCTGGCCTGCAGCTCCTTGGGGGGGGGGGGAGGAGGAAGAGGAGGAGGGGCAGGCAGGGGTGGAGGTGAGGAGGGGGGGCAGAGGGGACGGATTGTGTTGGCACAACTGGAGCTATACAGAGGCGTCTGTGTATATCGGGTTGTGTATGTGTGTTGTGGCCAAGGCTTGTTTCTGGCTTTTGGAACTCAACCATTGGATGGGTGTGTACATGATATTTTTCTCCTATTTCCCCACAGAAAGCCACAGAACCACACTGCTAAGGATGTGTGAGTCTCTTTTTAAAAAAGGTGCCTCCCAGCACACCTTATTTTAACAAGAAATCTGGTGGGTGGTTTTGTTTGGCATAAGAACTCTGTGTGAGTGTGGGAGAATGAAAAATGGAGGTGGGTGAGAGACTGTTTCATCTCAAGGAGCCTTAAAACAGTGTCCTGATCCTGGAAAACAAAAACAGTTCTTAGATCCTGGGATTATTTTTGCCCAAAGGGTGGGATTAAGGCTGCACCATTATTCTGGGATCTCAGGTCTGCCGAATGATGCGCACAGGAAGCGGACGTGTTTGCACGTGACAAGAAGCCATGGTTCTTTAAAACCATGGTCGTGCTTCAGCTGCGAACGGAGGGACCAAACCACAGTTCTTCCCACACATCTGACTGGTTTTGTCTCTGTGTTAGAGAGGTCTTGACAAGCCAGGGTTTAAACAAGAAAGAAAGCCTGAGATCACCAGGAATGAGCTCCCCCCCCCCAAAAAAAGGGGATAATTCCCTCAACGTGTCATTGAACCAGCAACCTCTGAGGGCCTTCACACACATCCTACAGTTTTCTAATCCACCTCCTCAGTTTTCAGAGAAACACCAACTGGACGAGTGGAACAAATGTTGCGACATCTTTCTGCCATCAGCCTGTGATGTTTTGTATCTGCGCGACAAAGATAGGCGAGAGCCCCGTTGATCCCGGGTGGGTTTAGAATTTAGGAGGTTAGAAGGGAAGCGACAAGTCGATGGGACGAAGGAAGTGTTATATTCCTTAGATCGGTATCCCCCTTGGGGCTGCGCTAGTGGGCCGACCCTGGTTACTTTGATTAAAACAGTTCTCATCTGCCAACATCCTACGCTGTGTTTTAATGCAAGCCAACCCGTAAGTGGTTTCCTATAAAAAGCTGTGTGGAGTTGAAATCTTGCCCTGTGTAAACTTGTAGTATAGAGAGCATACGTAGCTGGATGAATCTAGTTGTCACTGGCCAGAACGGTACTTCTAGAACGATGGAAGCGTCTATAAGGGAACTTGAGCGGATCTTATTCATAAGGGACATAAATTATTTGTTTGGGACGTAAGATGGCAGGAGATCCTGTCCAGTCCCGTGGATACCCTGGACGACCCGGAAGAGGACCAAGTGGGTCCTGGATCCCATCAAACTTGAACTCTGTCCGCAGGCAAAAATGTTGGCCTTGCAAAAGGAAAAAGACCGAGGCCACATGTGAGAAGCCCAGAGGCTTGAGCACAAGAGCTGAGCAGGGCAGCTGAAGACTGAAAATCCTTTACAAGATCAACCGAAGTTGAGCGGTTTTGCTGACACGAGACAGGGGCCTAGCCTGGGTTATCTCCCGTTGACTTGATGAGTTCTTGTTGCCGCCTTCACCCCCAGAATGCAGCTCTGCCTTTGGGGGCTTGCATAAAGGACAAAGGTTTCTTATCAGGCTGGCTGAGTCAGCCGCCTTATCTCCACGTCAGAGTGATGGGATTTTACCATCTGGCTGCCTTTTGTTAAGGGCCCCCACCCCGTTCCCTTTGAGGTGTTAAGATCCAAGCCTGAGATTGCAGGCCAGCCCAAGGTCACATGTTCTGCAGCGATCCTTGGGTGCATTTTACAGGTCCCACCATCCCAGTTCTAAGCTGTTGGCCTCTGGCTGCAAAACCACAGGTTTGGGAGTTCAATTCCCCCTTGACACTGGCTGGCCTCAGGGATCTAGACGCTCCTTTCCAGCCCTGGAGTCCTAAGATGATTTTTCTATAATGAAAGTAAAAGGCGCTTCTGAGCATGTCTAAAGGATGTACCCAGAGGCTGCGAAAGCAAAAAGTAAAGCAAAGTGTTCTGCTGTACATACCGCCCCATAGAATTTTAATTACAGTGTGCAGGCTACACATTGCTCAAGCCCAGCAAGCTGGGTACTGATTTTACCCCCTAAAAATCGAAAATGGCCCAAAAGGAAACCTGAGATCGGTGGCAGGTGTAAACCCCTGGCCAAGGAATCATGATTGCTTCCTGTTTGTATTTTAAAAGTTCTCTCATCCAACCACTGATCGTTTCCCACCCGCTTCTGTCATTCCAGCAAGTCCCTTTGGCCACTGAAGGGTCATTTCCCCTCCATTTAATTTCCCCTTTCTCCTTAATCTGCCTTTCTGGGCATCAGTCCTACAACTCCCATGATGCTTAGCGCAGGGTCGAGCTTTGGAGCGGCCCGCCGATTGGCTGCGACGGAAGCCGGAAGCGTGGCGTCCCTTGGCCACTTCCGGTCTGGGCCTTTTGAAGCCCCCTGCTAGAGGTGCGGCCCAGGAGAGCGACCGACCGACCGCCTGAACCATAGAGCGCGCCGGGCGCCCAGAGCGGCAACCCACTCTCTTTCCCGGCAGCCGGAAGTGACGTCTCCCCTCCGCTTCCTCCTCCGTCGCCGCTGGCGGGCAGGATGGCGCGGCCCGGGTCCGCCTCGTAGGCGCGCCTGCTGCGTCTTATGGCGGCCCCGCACGGCGACAAGCTGGAGGCGGGAGTCGGCCCAGCAGCAGCCCCGCCGCCGGGACCGGGACCGGGACCTCCTCCGCCGCCGCCTCCTCCCCCACCTCCTCCGCCGCCGCCGCCGGGGAGCCTCACCGCCGGGCCGGGCCGCAAGCAGGGCAAAGCCGGTGAGAGGGAGGGGCGGGGCCGTTGCTACGGGCAACGGAGCGGAGGGCGGGGCGGGGCGGGAAGAGGGAGCGTTGCTAGGGGCGGGCGGGGCCCTTAGCAACGGAGGAAGAGCGAGAGCTGTGAGCCGCCTGGAGCTCCCTTTCCCGGCCGGAAAGGCGGCGCACGAACATCACGTTTCTTCGAGGCAGAAATTCGGATTATTTGGGGGAAGAGAGGCCTCCTGTTTTAGTTTTTCCCCTCGAAACCATCCGCGGTTCGTATCAATTAGTATATTAGTAATTAATAGCATTTTATATTAATATGAGTTAATTAATAATAGGGATTAATATAGAAAAAAATTACAGGGTTTTTTTTTGGGGGGGAACCAATAGTAATTAATAGTATTATATATTAATAGGAATTAATTAATATAGTAATAGGAAGTAATATAGAAAAAAATTACAGTTTTTTTTGGGGGGGGGGGAAACCAGTAAAATAAAAACTGCCCCGCCGGTTTTGTTATTAATGTGTTTTATTATTATGGTGTTTGTTTGTATGTTTGTTGTTTTTTTGCTGTTCTGATTTTTTTCCCTTCGTTTAACTTTTATTTTTTATTGCATAATTGTAAACCGCCCGGAGTTCTGATTAGAAGATGGGCGGCAATTAAGTAATTAATACATAGTCTAGTACATAGTTTAATACATAATATTTACAGCATCAGATGGCAACATTGGAACTCAGAATTAATAACAAAGTGTCAGTACTATAACAGTATGGTACGTAATATTAATTTTATTATTCTTCATTAAAAGAAGGATACAGAAATCTGGGTTCTTTGGGGGAGCCACTTTATTCTTGCACGTTTGTAATGTAAACCTTTTGGGGGTTGGTGTTAAATAATTCTACTTGTCCATAAATGGGCATTAATGCAGAAATCTGGGCTGGGTTTTTTTGAGGGGGAGGGTGTCTTTTTTGCGGGGAGTTGCTTTATTTTCTTGTGTGTGTGCGCGTGCGTAAACCACTTGGGGCTGGCGTTGGTGACGATGAGGATGAATTAATGTACATACATTGTGGGATGCTGGGCGTCTCTTCTGTCGTTGTCGGCCCATTCGGGGTTGGGATTTGGTGGACGCAAAATGGAGCCTCTCCCCCCCCCCGCCGCCGCCCTTTTGTGGCTTCTCAACAACAGCCCTGTGAGGTTGGTTTAGGCGGGGAAGGACTGGTCTCTTTCCTCTCTCCACGGTTCCCAACCTTGGGGGAAACTGGATGTCTTGGGAACTGCTGTGCCTTTATATGACTGTACCATAAGTGGCTACACAAACTTTGTATTTATAACCACTTTATAACTTTCTGTTTATATCTCTCCTTGCCTGATTGCATTGACACTAGGTTATCAATGGTTAGTTTTTATGTTGCCTTCTAATGCTGTAAACTACCCCCTCAATTCCCTGTTTTTCAAACTGAATGTGTGTGATTGCACTGACACTATGTTATCAGTTGTTAGTTTCAATGTTGCCTCCTAATGCTGTAAAAGATACTCCCTCAATTCCCTGTTTCTCAAACTGAATAATACAGTGGTACCTTGTATAAAGGAATTAATTCATTCCAAATGAGATTATGTTAAGCAAATTTTCTTTTATACAAATTTCCCACAGGATTGCATTGAAAACGGAGTAATCCCATTTTTATGTTGTACGGATTCTCCCCATAGGAGATTATGTTAAGCAAGTTTCCCCTATCTCCGGAATTTTTTATGTTGTACAAATTTTATGTTATACAAGCTTATTGTTATACAAGGGTCCACTGTACTGGTATTCTTAATTGTAATGGACTATATCTTGTCTCTCCTTACTGTAAGCCGCCTAGGATCCTTCCTTTTCCAAGGAGACAAGCGGGGTAAAAATACTCACAAATAAATAAAAATAAATAAATAGATCCAAAATTTCCCAAGGCCCCCACAGCTCCACAGAGTGTGGTGTAGTGGATGGTAAGCGGCTGGGATCAGACGGTCTGGGTTGATTCCCCAGCGCTGCCTTGAAAGGTTTTGAGTACTTTTACCCTAGCTTTGGGGGTGGGGGGTGGGGTGGGGGGGCTGTATTGGCACAGGAACAGGAATCCTGCCCAGTGCTGGGATTAGCTCCCCTTCAAGGCCTTCCCTGTGAGGCCCTTCCTCCCAGGCGAGCCGAATTTAGGTGTTGGTAAAGTGATACATTTGGTCAAGACTGGAGTGCTGAAATTGTCGGCAGCTCGGGGGGTTCAAATCATGGGTGCCCCGTAGCGGAAGGAGCTCCCGCTGTTCACCCCAGCTCCTGCCAACCCAGCAGTTCAAAAACATGTCCATGCAAGTTCGATAAATAGGTACCGCCGTAAAAAGCGGGGATGGAAAACAGAATGCCGTGCCGCCATGCCAGCCACTTGGCCACGGACTTGCACCACATGTCTGTTTGGCTTGAAAACAGAGATAAGCACCACCCTTAGAGTCGGACACGACTGGCATGCATGTGCGGGGGGAAACCTTAACCTTTAAAGTGTCTGTCTCCGGCATAGGGGGATCAAATTGGGGACACGGGTTCAGGCCCCTCATTGGCCATGGGAACCCAAGGGGATTGAGTGTGGAAATTGATCCAGCCGCTCCTTTAAACCTCTCACTTACCTTGAGCGCGAACCTTTGGCACTCCAGATGTTTTGGACCACGACTCCCACAGCCCTTTGTCATTGGCAGTCTAGGCTCATCAGAGTCCTCAGAGTCGTGGTTCCAAAACATCTGGAGTGCCGAAGGTTCACCACCACTGTTTTAGGGTCTCCATAAGGCGGGTTCTGTCTCGATGGCACAGAAAACAGCCGAGGTTTGTGTTTTCACGGTCTGCAACTGAACATCCATCCCTCTTTTCCCTTTCCTTAATTAGGCCTTCAAATGAAGAGTCCCGAAAAGAAGCGCCGCAAGTCCAACACCCAGGTAACATGCTGGCCACTTTTGTTTGGTGCCACGCGGGCGTTCTCGTTGAGCGTGGCCGTACAGAATCGGCTTGATTTGTCCACTCTCTTGTTTTGTTTGAAATGTCTTGTTTCGGTGGGGTGGGGGCTTAGGGTTGGTTTTAACGCCAACGCCACCTGGGAGCCCAGCCTTTCTCTCCCATCTCGGTACATCTGCATTGGCCCGGGTCAGCTTGTGTACCTTCTGGTGGGGGATGATGGGATATGGAATCTTGCTTGGTTGTTTTTCGTTTGGGGCGGGTAGACTGACGCCTCCCTGCCTCCTCTCGTGGGCCTAATTCTGCCACCCTTTTCCTCTTCCAGGGCCCCGCTTACTCTCACCTCTCGGAGTTCGCCCCTCCGCCGACCCCGATGGTCGACCACCTGGTGGCCTCAAACCCCTTTGAGGATGACTTTGGGGCCCCCAAAGTGGGCTCCGCCGCGGGCCCTTTCCTCGGCGGCCCGGGCCCTTTCGGGAACTTCCGGATGCAGGCGGCGATGGGGCCGCAGGTCCCGCCCGGCTACGGCGGGGGCCCGCAGCCCATGCGGAGGCAGCCTCCCCCCTTCGGACCCGGCCAGATGGGCCCGACGTTCAGCCTGCCTCCTCAGAACCCGGGTTACGCGCAGCCGGGCGGCATGGGTTTCGGTGGCCAGCCTTTCGGACAGCCCCTGGGCCAGAACTTCAGCCCGCCGGGAGGGCAGCTCATGCAGGGGCCCATGGGGGGCTTTGGCCCCATGATCTCGCCCACCATGGGCCAGCCCCCCCGGGGAGGGGAGATGGGCCCCGGGCCTGCCCTCAACCCGCCTGGCGGGCCCCCCATGACCCAGCGCTTCCCCCAGCCGGGCACCCTGTTTGGGCAGCCTCCCATGCAGCGCCCCAACCCTAACCTCCCCGCCCTGCCCCCCAACCCAAGCCCCTTCCCTGGGCCCGATCCTGGCTTCCCCCCAACAAGTGATGATAACGGCGGCGGGCCCCCCGGCGGAGGAGGGGGCAAACCCCTGAACCCACCCCCCAGCAGCTTCAGCCAGGAGACGCACGCGGGTTCGCCAGCCACCGTGAACGGCACCCAGCCCCCCTTCGGCACCAACAGCGTCGGCCACGGAGGAGGAGGAGGAGGCGGGACCCCTGAAGCCACCAGCCAGCTGCCTCCTTCGGGGAAGCCCCCCGGGAACTCCGGCCACCAGCCGCCGCCCGGACTGGTCTACCCTTGCGGGGCCTGCCGCAGCGAAGTCAACGACGACCAGGACGCCATCCTGTGCGAGGCCTCGTGCCAGAAGTGGTTCCACCGGGAGTGCACGGGCATGACGGAGAACGCCTACGGGCTGCTGACCACCGAGGCCTCGGCCGTCTGGGCCTGCGACTTCTGCCTGAAGACCAAGGAGATCCAGGCGGTCTACGTCCGCGAAGCCATGGGGCAGCTGGTGGCCGCCAACGACGGCTGAACGGGGGTTGGGGGCAGCAGGCCAAAGCCCTGAGCCGCGGGCGGGCAAGCAAGCAAGCAAGCCCTCCCCGTTGCCGGAAGCTACGGGACCTCCGATTTTAGGCCACGTCCTTTTGTTCTGCTCTTCTCTGGACAACCTCATGGTAGTTGGATGGCTGTCCTCACTCCCTGGTACCCAGGCGGCCTCCTTCTTCCCAGCCTGGGGATCTCGGCTCCCCTTAGGATGTTCCGGCTGGGTTCCCTGAGCACGTACCTCCCCTCCAGCCCCTTCCTCTCCTCAACCAACGGCGGGGATCGTCTCTGCCAAAGAGTCGGGCCGGCCTTCCTTCACCAAGTCCGTGGAGAGGAATCCCAAATATCCAGCTTGGTGGAAGAGAAGTCTTTGAGGGTTTGTGTGTGTGTGTGTTTATATCCTGCAATCAAGGACATAAGAACCTAAGAACAGCCTTGCCGGAACAGGCCACAGCCCATCCAGTCCAGCATTCTGTTTCACACAGCAGTGGCTCACCGTTGGCTTCAGGGTATTCCCAAGCAGATGTCTTCACCTGCTGACGATTCCCTGCAAATGGCATTGAGAGATCTCCTGCCATTCTCTCTCCAACACAGTTGCCTCCACCTCGGACATGTTTGACTCCAAGCCCCAGGCAGGGTTATGGACTCTGGGAATTGCGCCCTACAACATCTGGAGAGCCATACATTTGTTTCCGTTAAGGCTTCTGCTAGTTGAGCCAGCCCTTGGTTCTTAAACAGTTGGTTTCTCCTTGGGAAGTGGGCGCCTGATGCTGATGTAAGAGGGCTTTTAGCTCTCTCTCGCTCTCTCTCTGTGTGTGTGTGTGTCTTTTTTTAGTGTTCCACCAGTACACAACCCTTATCAGTATCTGTAAGGCAGGCATGTCCAAACTTCAGCCCTCCAGATGTTTTTGGACCACAACTCCCACAGTCCTTTGCCGTTGGAAATATAAGCTTGGAATTCTGGGAGGTGTGGTCCGAAACACCAGGAGGGCCGGATTTTGGACATGCCTGCCGTAAGGGGTGTGTGTGTGTGTGTAAAGGAACATATTTTAAATGGTTCAGCAAAAACCAGGAAGAGGCTGGCATGGTCCCAAGAACAATACAAATGCAGGTTTCTATGACAGTATATAAATTATAAGTCCCAAAGGCTCATAGCCCCTGTTGGCGGGCCGGGTGCAGCTTTAAACTCATTTCTCTTTGCACACACACACACAAAACATTCAAGGGTTAACTACAAAAAAAGGACAAAAGAGGAGAGGTGAGCTCAGGGGAGCTGTGTTGCTCTGCTCCTGATTGATTCTGGCTGGGGTTTTTTAGCGCCGGCACGGGCTTCAGGACAGGGTTAGTTTGGAGGAGCCACCGAGGCTGTGGCCCAGATCCAGTTTTTCCCGAAAAACACATTCCACGTCTCCGTGATTGTTTTTGGAGAGAAGTGTCGTGCTCCGTTGTGCCTCGATGGCCCAGGTTTAGAATGAACGCCCTGGACTATTGTGGATTTTAAAAAACTTTGATTCTGTTCCCTCCAGACAAGGAAGGCCAGATGTCTGGACTTGATTGCCTCTGGCCTTCTCACGGCAGCCCGGAATAATTCCACAAGAGCCAGGGAACGAAACGTCCTCCATTCTCCCTGTTTTTCCTCCTCCTAATCTCGGTGTTATCTGTGTGTTGGGTTTTGTTTCTCGGTTCCATGGTCCCTGGGTCTCGTTTTGTCCTATCGGCTCTTGCCGGACCCTGGAGTGAGCAGAGGCGCGGGCGGGCAGGGCGACGGCGTCGCTGGATCCGTATCCCCAATTTCGTTTTTATGTGAGAGTATTAATTAAAAGTGACTTTTTTTGTACCCCGTCGTCCCCGGCTCGTTTGAGAGGTGCGGCAAAGCGCCCGTGTGGTGCTAATTCTGTGCAAGCTTGGTGGTGGTGGTGGTGGTGGGGGGGGGACAAACCAGGAACAAAAGAACCAGATGCAGTTTTACAGTTGCAAAAGCTCCGATCTTGCATTCCCTCCCCACCCTTTAACCAAGAAACGAGCACACCCAGTAAAGGTGGTGGCTCATTAGCACACACCTAGATCAATGCAAGGGGTTCTTTCTGAGTTCACAGCAGGAGGTGGGTTGGCAGGGACCTTTGGCTCATCCGGCATGACCTGTTCCTTGCTTTTTCAGTTGAACAAACTTTCTCCGCCCTCGGAGAACGATCCTGGCTACTCATAAAGGGCTCCTGGTGCCCACCATAGAGTAGCGGATAGAGGGACGGACTCAGGCTCTGGAGTACTGAGTTCAGATCCGCGCTCTGTCATGAAAACTCACTGGGAGAGAGAAGGTGAGGAAACCACTCCTTAAATCCTTTCTTGACCTTGAAGGGCCCTTTTATGGACTCGGTAAGTCGGTTCCGATTTGACAGCCTAAAGATGCTGTAAGAAGGAGCCTGTGGCTTCCCGGAGGGAGCCGATCCGTCGCGTCTTTCATCCTCCTCTTGCCCTGCTGCCTTCCACCTTTCCCAGCATGATTGCCTTTTCTAGAGGATGGTTTCCTCTCGTGAAGGGCCGAAAGGAGGAGGCGGCCAGCCTCAGCTTTGACGTTTGTGCCTCCGGAGCTATTTCAGGCTTGGTTTGATCTGGGACCCACTTCCCCGCTTTTCTGGCTGTCTGTTGCATCTACAAAGCAGTCCTCCAGCACCACATTTCGAATTGGTCGTTTCCTCTGCCAGCTCACTGTTGATATTATGTTGGATATTATTTTGTGTTTAGTGTCTGCTGCGTGTTTTCTTGGACCAGCCAATAGGAACCCACCTCCACCCCCTTGACTCTTTTGAGTCATCCATCCTGTAGGGTTGGTTTCAGGACATACAGTATCCTGCGCTTCAGTGCCAACTCCGGCTTCGTGGCCAAAAGACGTGCCCGGCCTTCTGAAATCACCAGGGAAACGAACAAAAAACCCGGGCAAAGGACTTTAGGGGAAACAGCAACAACAAAACAGAATCCTCTGCCCCACTTGGGAGTTTGGATTTGCACTCTTTTGACCGGCTAAGAAGGCCACCAAACAAGGAAACTCCGCCGTGACACTAAAGGGATGATTTGAAGCAATCTGCTTTCCCTTATAGGGTGGCGGTGGTGACTGTGAAGGGGAAGGAGGGATGCCACTTAACACCCTCAGATTCACGAGAGGCAGGGGATATAAAACATATTCGGATGTCTAAACAACTGAAAGCCTTCAATTATAGATGGATGGATTGATTGGTTGATTGACATTTTCAATGCCAGTTCTGAAAAGAACAGGCCAGTCAGTCCAATTCCGCATGGGCTTAGCCTCCAGAAAGCCTCATAAACCATCAGAGGGTTCTAAATGTTTTTTCAACCTGGGAGGGGGCAAGCAATGGGGTACCCCCGCAGCCCCGTGCACCCCCAATAATGCCCCAGCTTGCAAAGTGTCAAAAAGCATTGCAGGGATTTAGAAAAGGAGAGGATTAACCCCCCCAACACACACACACACACCTCCTATTTTCCAATCCTGACGGTGCATAGCTCAAGTTCATGAAACTCAGCCCCAGATCC
>JAHTLZ010000081.1:54372-71620 GCA_023846285.1 Phrynocephalus versicolor | reverse complement strand
TTATGTACCACAGCACCCAGTATCCACGGTCCTACAGTATTTTTTGTCTGTTATGTACTACAGCACCCAGTATCCATAACCCCACAGTGTTTTTTGTCTCTTACGTACCACAGCACCCCGTATCCACAGTCCTACAGTGTTTTTGTCTGTTATGTACCACAGCACCCAGTATCCACAGTCCTACATTATTTTTGTTTGTTATGTACCACAGCACCCAGTATACACAGTCCTACAGTATTTTTTGTCTATTATGTACCACATCACCCAGTATCCACGGTCCTATAGTATTTTTTCTGTTATGTACCAGTATTCATGGCCCCTCCAGTATTTTGTCTATCAGAAAGAACTCGCAGAACAAAGGACGATGGGTTTTATTGCCCGAGAAATCGGAAAATCCCATCCCTCTGTCTGGCTGCCGCCAGTCTTCACCCTGCCAGTGTGTTGGGACTGTGGTTCCCATCGTCCCCTGCCAGCCTCGCCGGTGCCCTCTAAGGGACTCGGGAAGTTTCCACCTCACACAGCCAGCTGGGAAAGCTGACATTTGATGTTTGTGTAAGAAACAATGCTAACAATGTTTCCTGGGGGTGGGGGAGTTTGGAAAGAACAGCAACATATATTACCAAACAGAATAAGAAATAATTACCGCCCAAAGCTAGGAAGGGATAAATAAAGCCAGCACGAATACAATGTTGCATGAATCAAAGCGAGGAAACGCCGGCAGTCTTTCAGGGAGAGTAAAATGATCTTTAAAAGCCCTGAGAAAAGAGAAATAAATGGGATTTAACACTGCCAGAGAGAAGTCTAGCATCCATTTTTTCCTCTTTCTGGGTCACGTAGAATTGAAGCACGTTGTGGGTCCGTTAAGCATTAAAGGAGTCCATTAATATAAGGAGCAAATGGCTACGTTGTTGGTTACCAAATCAGAACGGCCTCAGAGCCACTCCAACGGGGTCTTTCCGCTCATTTGAGATCCAGTAGGACCCCAGCATCTGCTGGGGATTGGTTCCAGGCCTTCCCTTGGATAATGAACACCGTGGATAAGAGAGAGCACCAAAAAACCCCTAATACTTCTGTTTTGTGGCAGTAGCTTGCCTTACGGCTGCTGTTTTATGACAGTAGCTTGCTTTACAGCTGCTGTTTGTGACAGTAGCTTGCGTTGCGGCTGCTGAGTTATTTACTTAATTTCCCCCCTCCCAACCGTGGATAACGAGTCAGTGGATACGGGGGGTCCTACTGTATTTGACATGTGGTTTTACCAGCCACCCCTAGCCACCCCACCCCCTGGCCTAGCTTTCCTGGGCCGACCGGAGATTCGAACTCAGCTCTCTGGAGGCCTAGCCCTTCGTTTTATCCCCTGCACCACTGCAGCTCCCCGGGAGAAGTCCATGAATTTGGGTTTGCATTGGTTTGGGGGGGGGGGCACTGGGGGTTTCGAACCTGACTAGAGGCATCTTGGTTTTTCTTTCTTTCTCCCCTGACTGGCAGGAGCACGGTTTAGATTTCCAGCGGCTTCTGGACGCCAGCGACTACAAGGAGACCTACCGGAAGGACATGATCCTTTGGGGGGAAGAGAGGCGCCGGACGGACCCCGGGTTCTTCTGCCGCATCGTGGTGGAGGGCGTCACGCAGCCGGTCTGGGTAAGCCGGCGGGTTTCCGGTGGGCCGCGCTCGGTGCGAACTCCCCACCTCCCCGCCGGCTCGTCATGGCCTTGCCTTGTTTCCCGTCTCTCCCGCGCAGCTGGTGAGCGACACGAGGCGGCTCTCGGACGTGGAGTGGTTCCGCGACGTGTACGGGGACGCCGTGCAGCTGGTGCGCGTCGTGGCGACGGAGGAGACCCGGAAGAGGCGCGACTGGGTTTTTATTGCAGGTAAGCGCGCCAGTAACTGGCCGAGACCGGTGTGCCTGCAATGCTCGCGAACAATCCAGGACACTTGCGTTGGGGCAGTGCTCACCCCCGTGTTCACTCCAAACAACCAGTGTTGCGCAAGTCCGTGGCCACGTGGCTGGCGGGGCTGCAAGGAAACACTGTTTCACCTTCCCGCTTTTTATGGCGGTACCTATTTCTCTACTTGCATTTTACACGTTTTCGAACTGCTAGGTTGGCAGGAGCTGGGGTGATCTTCTCCATCCGCTAGGCTACTTGGTCGGGATTACACCATCTCTTTCTCCTCCCTCCCCTCTGCAGGAATCGACGACGCGGAATCCGAGTGCGGCTTGGACCACGGCGTGACCTTTGACTGGGTCGTCACCAACGATGGTGACCTCCTGTCCTTGGACGCCCAGCTGGAGGCACTGCTGGCGTTCATCCAGAGCAGATTGTAGGGCGGCCCGGCCCCGACGGTCACGGGTGTACACACACACACACACACACAGCTCCCCGCCCTGTCGGCCTGCTCCTTCTCATGCTGCTTTCAGGGAAAATCGGGGGTGGGATAAGGGGGTAAAGGGGGGGGCGAGTCTAGGCCGAAAACACCCACGTGGGGGTCATAGCTGGAGAAATGCCAGAAGCTCCCCCCCTCATGGGGAATGTATGTCTCGGGCCAAGCATGGGGGGGGGAGGAGGAAGGCCTGTGATCCCCACTATGGGGTATGGAGCATCCATTCCATTGGGGGCCGTAACCTAGTGCCGCTTCCACGCACTCACCCCCCCCCCGGTCCCAGAGAGCCTCTCTCTTCCCTGGCATCCTTTTGTTTGTAAATAAAAGAAAAAAGTGGGCTGAGTCGTGGGACCAGCAAAAACAAATTCCAAAGTAGGCTTGGTGATGCCTTTATGGGTCACTACTAAAACAAAAAAAATATAAGCTAAGCCATGGGTGGCCAAGCTTTGGCTCTCCAGATGTTTTGGACCACAACTCCCAGAATTCCAAGTCTGCGTTGCCAATGACAAAAGACTGTGGGAGTTGTGGTCCAAAACATCTGGAGGGCCAAAGTTTGGCCACCGCTGAGCTAAGCTTTCGATAGCTACATGTTCTGTTTATCAAAGCATTGGACCCCAAAATGCAGTCTCGATACCATCGTGTGGTGTAATCCATCTTGCCCAAAAGATTCTCAGCGCCTGATAGACAACATCTTCCATCAAGACTGCGTGTTTGTTTTGGTACAATGCTTTGATAAAGATACCATGCGGCTATCGAAAGCTTAGCTTATTTTTTTTTGTTTGTTTTAGTAGTGACCCATAAAGGTATCAACAAGGCTCTTTGGAATTTGTAAATAGGGGGGGTCTTTGTTTTCCTTCGGCTTTGGGGTTTTGTCACACGCCCTCTCTTCTCCCCCCCCCACGCGCCTTCCTTCCGCTCTGGGTGGAATGCCGCTCTCTTGCCAGCAGGGGTCAGGACGATGCTTCCTAACGAACTTTTTATTTTCCTCCCCCCTTCCTAATTCCGCCCACCTCCGGCCCTGTATCTTGCATCTGTTCGGAGTGTGAAATCAACCTACCAACCCAACCTCTTTCCACAGATGACCCAATACTACGTTTTTTCTTCCTTGACGGAGGATAATCTGATTTCTGGTTTGGGCTTTTTCAGTTCTAATTCCACCTACCCTCTTCTTTGGAGCAAAAAACCAAACTGTGGTGCCTTATTCGGAGTTCTCTCTCTCTCTCTCTAACGGACCTGTTTTCAGCCCTGTTTCTGCTCCCCCTCTCTCTCCCCCACCCCTTCCTTTTCCGGAATTCCTCACTGCATCCTTTGTTCAGAGGTGATGCGGTCAACTTTTTTCTTCGGGAAGGCTCCTGTGCTTCTTTTCGGGGTCTGTCATGGAGCGAGGTGAGCTTTGCAGCCTCAGGGACCAGCCTGGGAGCCCCACCCCCCCACCCCAACCCCGCGCCATGCTGTTCTTGCAACCAAAGCCGGTGTTTATATTATTCTGTCGTTATTTTTGAAGGGTGCAGGAGCCCCGGCGGGGAATGGATGCTGGCAACCCCGAGACATTCCAGGACAGGCGAGGGGTTCGAAAGTGACACTGAGGGGTGCGGTGGGGGGTGTCTGCTCTTCCCGTGTCCATAAATAATGCTTTTCCGAACTCTCTGCCAAGCGCTGTGCTTTGTAATTCCACCCCCTGCTGAACTCGAAGCCTGCCTCCTCCTCTCTACCAGATAGAGAGAGAGCACAGCTTCTAGTCCTCACAATAAAGCTTTTGATTGTTTACAGCCCTTGCTGCTTCTTGGTTATCTGATTCTCTGGCTTCCTCCTGAATGCAAAGAGGTGGGCCGCCCCGTCCCACCCTAAAACCTAGATTCAGGAGGGCCATAAAAGGCCGGGTGTCATATTGAAAGACTCTCTCCAGCCTCCTTCCTCTCCTTTCCCTTTCCGTCCTATAAAAGTGGTCCTATCCCCGTTTTTTAAGTTCCATTTTATTTACGCTTGAAATTTGCCCCTCCAGAATGATCGCCTCCGTGGTGCCTTGATGAAGGCGTTTAAACCGTTCCAAGCGCGTGCTCGTAAGTCGAACAGCTCGTAAGTAGAGCAGCCATAGCTAAATAAATAAACAATTTAATTTAATTTAATTTAATTTAAAAAGGCGAAGTAGACCGCATCTAAAATTTGTAAGGCGGCAGTTAAAACGCCAATGGTTTTCCGCTCTTAAGTCGAATTGCCGGTAAGCAGAGCCCCTCGTAAGTATAGGCAAGACTGTGCTGTATTTTTTTCCTGTCTGTAAGACGTCGGGCCGAGTTCGCCCTCCCATTTTTTGTTACGGACGGGGTCCTGCCGCTCGGGATGGCTGAGCCCCTTAGTCATGAATGATCCCCCACTGCCTCCCTGCCCCGGACTTAATAGTTTTCCTGCCGCCGGGGAGATTATCCGTCTCTTAAGTCTAAGGATCGGCCTTTTTAATACCCTCTTGGCAGCAACGCCGCTGACGTTGGGGGGGGGGGGCGGATTGGATAGATGAGTAGGAGCCAGCTACGCAGGGAGATGGGGGGGCACAGCCGTCCCTGCCATGAAGCACAGGGAAGTGGTGGGTTCGGGCGGGTTTTTTGGGGCGGCGGCGCGAAAGAGGGTTTGCTCTCGAAGAAGCCGCTTTGCACAGGGCCCGTTGTGGTTCTGCATTGTGCCTTGGGTTTTGGGACTGATCCATGTGCCGTGGGATGCTGTAGTAGTCTGAAGGGGGTGAGAATTCACAATGAGAGCCACCCCATTTAAGTCGGGGTACCACTGTATTTTTAACGTGCCAGCTTTCTGATGGTGTTGGTTGCTGTGTGTGTGTTTTTTTTAAGTGATGATTATAATGTTTCCCAGCCTTCTGTGTTCGCCTGGGTTTCCTGCTGGTTTGTGTAACTTTTGCCTTTGTGGGTGTGGTTGCGTTTCTGGCCGCCCTCGGCCTTCGGCAGCTTGTGGCGGGTGTCTCAGCCTGCCTGCCTGCCTGATGGAAGGGACCCCAGCAAAGAACTATTAGGGACCCTGTAGATCAGACGCAACTTCAGGAGGCTTCTTAATCCCGTGAGATTGGGTCCCGAAAGGGCAATCAAGAGCCGTTCCCTTTGCAAAAGACCCGCTCTTTATTCGTGGTTCGAGCCGATCCAGCTGCCTGCGTTTCTCGACTCTTTGATTACTCTTTGACTGGGTGGGTGGGTTTCATTAAAGTGAGGGCCTCTAATTCCCAATTTACCCCTTCCGCCATTGCCATATTTTCTCAGATTCCTGCCGGCCTGGCTCATCAGGCGACCGGGCACCGTCTTTGCTCCGCAGTGCTCGAATCCAGCTGCCGGTTTTCTGCTCCCCGTTCCAGCTGTTTTCTGTAATCCCGGCCTCACCCCTGTTTATCCAAACAGGGCCGCTAAGGAGATTATATTATAGGGCATCCGTCAGGGGATCTTATGTAACTACATCAAGAGCCAGTGGACGGATGAAGGTTCCTTAGAGCCAGATACAGAATTAGGATTTTATTCAATTTTTTTTTAAAAAAAAAACTGTTTCGAGACCCAAGATAGTTCACAAGGCAAAGATGTTGGAGGCCCAGTGGCGGGAACTTCACCTGTTGAATGGCTGTTTCCCTTACAAGCTGCGTTCAGCTGACCCGGCATGCCGACACGTCCAGCCATGGGAGAAACGATTATTTCAGATGACACCTTCCGGAAATCCCCCCCCCCCACTACCCCTGATGACCCACAAAATCCGGCTTCAGAGACCGCCGGAGATCCGCTCCGGGTTTTCGCCTGCCCTTTTACATGAGCTGTTCCGTTCAGGGGGGTGGAGTTTTCATCACCAAAATGGTTTTTGGAGAACTGGCCAATTGGGAGGGTAAAATCCCGGAGTGGATTCCCGGAACCCCTGGAGGTGGAGTCGCTACCCCGTTGCTCCACCCATTGCTCCATCCAGCCTTCCTTTCCCCGATTGGATGAGCAGCGATCCAAGTGAGCTTCTCTATTCTAGGTAAATTCTTTAGGAAACGGAAAGCTGAGCGGTTGAACCCGGATTTTCTGTATCCCGGAATATCCTCTCAGCGGTGGAGATGGGTGAGGGGGGGGTCCCCCAGGAGTCTTCCCATGCCCCCTTTGACCTCCACCAGAAGGATGCCCTCCTTCAGGCTTCCGTTGTTGCCGTGCCGCCGAGCGCTACCTGGGAGGCGGTCTCCATGGCAACCCGGCCTGCCAACTTCCACCTTTTGGAGAACAGTGATGGACTCGGCAGACCTGAAGCAGGAGGGGGAAATGGGGTGGCGTTTTGTCAAGCAGAGGTGGTTGTGGTGGTGGAGGCGGCTTTGCCTTCAGAGGAAGGGCCCCGCCTTCGTAATTATTCTTACCCCGCTCCCCGCAAGACATAATCTAGCTCTCAAGGGATCAAGGGAGGGGGTTGCTTGCAACCATAACAGCCCTCCAGGCAACTTGGGGGTTGCGGTGCCATATGGGGGATGGGTGGGTGGGTTTATCTGGTGCTGTGGACCTACCATGTGAAGGGTGGGCTGTCCCAGGCTTGTTGCTGCCCGAGGGACGATTAGAAGGGGCAGCCGGCCACCACCTGCTGGCACATTGAAGCATGTATTTGCCTGAGACTGCCCTGACTGTTTTTCAGAAGAGGCAATAAAAACCCAGTGCTCTGCAGGCATGAAAAGGATATAAAATGCCATTATACAAAATGATAGTAAGGCCGCACCTGGAGTGTGGTGTACAATTCTGGTCAACGCATTTCAAAAAAGACATAGTGGAACTGGAAAAGGTGCAGAAGAGAGCGACTAAAATGATTACTGGGCTGGGGGAACCTCCCTTATGAGGAAAGGCGAAAACATTTGGGGCTCTTTACTCTGGAAAAAAGGCACCTGAGGGGGGATATGATGGAGACGTACAAAATAATGCAGGGCATGTCCAAACTTTGGCCCTCCTGATGTTTGGGACCACAACTCCCAGAATCCCAAGCCTGTATTTCCAATGGCAAAGGACTGTGGGAGTTGTGTTCCAAAACATCTGGAGGGCCAAAGTTTGGACATGCCTGCCTTATTGGATATAGCAACCCAACACGCAAACCCGTGGATTCGTCTCTCTCCCTTGCATGGCTCTCTCCACCACGGGCTCAAGTTTGCAGGGAGAAGGAACAGTAAATCAAAACGGAGGCCCTAAGAAAGATACACTTGACAACCGAGAGCTAAAAGCCCCTCACTGCCAACAAAACAAAAGGGAACAACAACAACAATGGCAGGAGAAGAAGGTAAACTAACCCCGCCAGGCCTGAGCAGGACGGCTTGAAGGCCAGCCCAGAAGCAGATGCTTTTCCTTCAAGGAAATGGCCCTATGTAATCTTGGCTGCGAGCGCCACATGACGTGCGGGTCTCTTTATCTTAAAACGGCCAGGCATTGATTTCCCTTCATAATCAAGTAAACAGAGGTGGTTGGAAATCTTTCCCATACAAGACGGCACGGCTTTCTCCGTTGCTCCCCAGGGCCGGCTCTACTGTCAGGCCAACGGAAGCAGCCGCTTTAGGGGGTGTCACGAAAGGTCTCCGAATCCGTGCACCTTCTCTGATTCTCACATTTCCCTCCATCAAGATAGGGAAAGGGGGGGTATTTATTTATTTATTTATTGTTGCATTTCTATCCTGCCCATCTGGCCTCCAAGGTCACTCCGGGAAGCTTATTTGTGGTCTTTCCTGTCAGCCCCCTTGGGTCCTTTTCCAAGGAAAAAGGTGGGGGTAAAAGCATTCAAAACGAAATAAATAAATACAGTTTTGCTGGCGCTTGGCTGCAAATCACAACAGGGGCCTGGAGAGCAACTTGGGAACACGGGTATTGGGAACCACAACCTAGACCTGGAAACCAATTCTCCTTCGAAAAGTGGGTGATATCAATCTGGCCCCAGAGCGGCCAGACTTAGGGGCTTCTGTAACTTAAGTTTAGATGCAATAACCTCCTGCACTATTCAAAAATAGGTTTCCTTTCGAAATAAACAATCCGCTTCCCTCCTCTTTTCCGTTTGTCACCAGCCTGGATCCTGGAGCCACGGTGAATTGCTAGGACAAGGCAAAGGAGTCTAAAGAAAAGCTCCTTTCTTCCCTAACTGTGCAAGGCTGCAGAGTCTCACTGCACGGTTCAGACGGATCATTTATGTGACTGAAATACGCTATGTTCACTCTGGCAGGGCATCGGCGTATGCCGCTGTGGCGTTACTGGCCTGCCCAATCTTCTCCGCTTTCCCGGGAGAGTTTCCTTACAACCCCTCCCCCCAAAAGTGCTCTTTTAGAGCAGAGAAAATGGTTTCTTTAAAATACATATAATTCCCAGATTGACCGCAGCTAATGTTGGTGGAGTTGTTTTTGAAGTGGTGTTTCTACCACTTGGGCCTCTCTCACGGGGCTTCGTCTGAAATGTTACCTGCGTGGATTTGGGTGTTTCTCCCTCCTGCTTCAGGGCTGCTCGTTTATAATTCATTTATTATTTGTTTCCTTATTAGATGGATACGCTGCCCATCTAGGTACAAGGCCATGCCGGGTGGTCCATTTGCAGTGTGGTTCGCGGCAAGGGGCCCTTTTGGAGAGGGGGGTCCCTGTGGCAGGGCACCCTCCGCCTACCGAGGAGACCTTGCCCTTAAGATCCCAGTGGTGGGGGTTTCCTCTGTTTGGCTTGCCCCCCCCCATTTATTTATTTATTTATTTATTTATTTATTTATTTATTTATTTATTTATTTATTTATTACACTTATAAACCGCCAGAAGCCAAAGAGGAGTTAAGGTGGAGGTCATCCTTTCAAAGCAAACCCTGTCAGTTCAGGGGCTCCTTGATGATCGTCTCTTCCTGTTCTGAAATGACCCTCAAGATTCTAGCGCCGTTTCCCCCTAATTAAGGGATGCTCCCGGGAGTTGTGGACAAGACAGTAGCTCCCTATCAACTGTGCAAGGGGCCAAAACCAGCTGTTTTATTTCATGATGTGAGCAAAGGCCATCTTCTACGTGATGTTTGCCCTTCTTCTTCTCCAGTGTCCAAACCGGCGGGGGAAAGGCTGTGCGAGCCAGGACATTTGGCCGAAGGACTACAACTCCAGCAGTGCTTCGTCTCTACCGAGGAGGGCAGATGGGGCATGGAGTCCAGCAACCTCTGGAGCCCCAGCGTTGCGATCCCAGGTTCGGTTTGTGTTCCTTTTTGTCATCTACACACCAAGGACGCGTTCTTACATAGCTGGAGGCCACAGTCCGCCCCCCCCCCAAGAACAACGGCACCCCAGAACCTGGGATTCCAACCCCATCCTTCAGGATGGCATAAGAACCTAAGAAGAGCCCTGCTGGATCAGGCCAAAGGCCCATCAAATCCAGCTTCCTGTATCTCACAGGGGCCCCACCAGATGCGTCTGGGAGCACACGAGACTAGATATCTATCACCTGACACCACTCCCTTGCATCTGGCCCTTGAAGTACCCCGGTTTTAAGCCTGGAGATGATACATCTCCATCATGGTTTGTAACCTGGCATGGACTTCTCCTCCAGGAATCTGTCCAATCCCCTTTCGAAGGCATCCAGGCCAGATGCCATCACCACCTCCTGTGGCAGGGAGTTCCACAGACTAACAAAGCACTAGATGAAAAAATATTTTCTTTGGTCTGTTCTCACTCTCCCAGTCCTCAATTTTAGTGGATGTCCCCTAGTTCTGGTATTTTGGGAGAGAGAGAAGAGCTTCCCTCTATCTACTTGACTCATGCCCTGCATTATTTTGTATGTCTCAATCATATCCCCCCCAGGCGCCTTTTTTCCAGACTAAAGAGCCCCAAATGTCTTAGCCTTTCCTTATAAGGGAGGTGCCCCAACCCAGTAAATCATTTTAGTCGCTCTCTTCTGCACCTTTTCCAGTTCCACTATGTCTTTCTTGAGATGCAGAGACCAGAATTGTACACAGTTGGACTCCAGGTCCCATCCTTCGGAACCCTGGGCCAAAGACAGACCAGATCCGATCCCGTTGGGAGGAGAGACAGCAAGATCAACCCTCTCCCTCCAGTCAGGGGTTTCTCCAGCTGTTGCCATTTTGAGATCAGCCTCAAACCTTTGGCCGCATGGTTTGGGGATGATGGGAGCTGTAAACGCTCTGGAGAGACTAGAGATTTAAAAACCAAGTGGGTTAAACAGGCAAATAAGAGAGGCAGAAGGAAAAGAGAGACGGCTCTGTAGATGTGTCTCCCCGCTTGCCCCACCCCTGGCCGGTCTGGCCGAGGATGATGGGACTTGTCGTCCAAGAGCATCTGGAGAAGGAGGAGGAGTAGAAGGAGGAGACCCTGCCCCACCCCGGGCCCGGGAGATGCCTCCCGATCGGCAACCCGGGAGGCGTCCTTCTCCGCGCCGCTACCCGCCGCCTCGCCCCCAACTTCACCTGTTGATCTTCCCACCTGACGCCTCTCCATTCCCCAAGCCAGAGAGGCGGACCTCTTATCTTTTTCTTCTTCTTTTTTTTAAAAAAAACAGACCCAGCCCGCACAGTCCGGGCGGCGTCGGCATCCCTCCCCCCTCCGCCACCCCCTCTCCGCGGCCCCGCGGGACTACAAATCCCGTGGTGCCTGCGGCTTGCGCACAGGCGCAGTGGGGCGCGGGGCGGCGGCGGCGTTTGGGGAGGGGGCGGCAGGGAGGGGAACGGGGGGTGATGTCACCCCGGCAGCCGCTGGTCGGGAGCCAATGAGCGGCCGCCGAGGGGCGAGGGGGGGGCTTGGGCGGCGGCGGAGGCAGCGGGTGGAGGCGCGCGCGTGCGCGCGCCCCCGAGCCCGCCCGGCTGGTTGGCAGCGAGCGGCGGGCAGCGCTCCCAGTCCGCCTCGGAGAGCCGCTGGGCTGCAGCAGCAGCAGCAGCAGCAGCTGCTGCAGCAGCTGCATCCACCGCCGCCGCCTCCTCTTCCTCCTCCTCCTCCGGCGGTGGCCGTGCCAACGGCGCCCAAGCTGGACCTCGGACGGGGCCGCGTGGATGCCCCTGCCCTGGGAAAGCCATCGCGCTGAGCCGGGGCAGGGGCAGCGCCGCACGGGAGCATGGAGCCGTCGGGGCCCTTCCACGACTCCTCGGGCGCGGGCCAGCGGGAGGCCGAGGAAGCGCCGCCGCCGCCGATGTGCCCACCCTCGGGGGACGAGCCGCCGCCGTTGGCACCCGCCGCCGCCTCCCCCGCCGCGCCCTCCAGCCTGCCTCCGGCGCCAACGACAGCCCCGACGGTGGTGGTGGCGGCGGCGGCGCCTCCGGGCCCCTTGCGGGCTCCTCCTCCGGTGGCCGCCCTCCGCCCGGCCTCCCGCCAAGGCAGCCAGCCCAATGTCAGCGGCGGCGGCGGCGACCATTGGACCCCCGCCGGCCACTCGCCCAGCTCCAGCGGAGGCGGCGGCGCCCCGGGGGTGGTGGTCGTCGGGGGTGGCGGCAAGCACCGGCAGGCCAGCCCTCTGGCTCACCGGCGGGACAGCAACCCTTTCACCGAGATCGCCATGAGCTCCTGCAAGTACAGCGGCGGCGTTATGAAGCCGCTGAGCCGCCTCAGCGCCTCTCGACGGAACCTCCTGGACGGCGAGGCCGAGGCGCAGCCGCTGCAGCTGCTCGGGCCCGGCGCGCACCCGCCGGAGATCGTCATCTCCCGAGAGGACAACCATTCGCCCCAGGGGATCCTCCACGCGCACCCCAACACGGCCGTCGGAGCCGGGCTGGGCGCCGGCGGTGCCCACAAGCACCCGCCCGTCGGGGCGCCCTCCACCTTCGCCAAAGCGCCCAAGCGCAAACACCAGAACATCGGCTACCGCCTGGGACACCGGCGCGCTCTCTTCGAGAAGCGCAAGCGGCTCAGCGACTACGCCCTCATCTTCGGCATGTTTGGCATCGTGGTGATGGTCATCGAGACGGAGCTCTCCTGGGGTTTGTACTCCAAGGTAAGCCCGCCCGCCGGAAGGGAGACCCCGGGGCAGCCCGGAGCCTCGTCTCCAGAAAAGCAGAGCGCACGGCGGAGCTGTCCGGAAAAAACGGCCAGGAGAGGGTCGTGGCGGGCGCGTTTTGGCACGCCGGGTGGGCTCTCTGCGCCCGGAGGAGAGGAAAAAGGGGTTCGTTTTAAGAGGAACATCAGATTGGAGGAGATTTAAGGAGAAAAAAAAGCCTTTTTCTAGGGCGCCCCGGCGGCTTCCCTCTGCTTGGGAACGCGCGCGCTCGGGGAAGTTTCCGTGGCCGGAGCCTCCGCTCGCCTTCCGCAGCCGAGAGCGCTTTGTGGGCGGGAGAAGCGTCGTAGGGAGAAGCCCCCCACCCCACATATTAATCCGAATTTGGGGAGGGAAGGAGGGAGGGAAGGAAGGAGGCCCCTCGGTGGTGGCTTGCTGTAACCAAGAGGGAGCCAGCCGTCCGTGCCTTTTCCCTTCCCAGACAAGAAAAAATCCAGGGGAGGGGGGAAAGCATAGTTACAGGTGGGTGGGGGAGGGGGAAAAGGCGACCACCGCGGGGGGGGGTCCTTTTCCTGACCGAGGACAATTCCTTCCCGGTCTATAGTGGTTTCCATTGGCCGGTGATGGGGAGGCATCGCCGGGCGAAAGTGGCGAGGGAGCTCCGCGCGCCTCCGCGTTCCCCCACCGTGCTTGGAAGGCGCCCTCTCCATCTCCGTCTCTCTCTCTCTCTCTCTCTCTCTCTCTCTCTCTCTCTCTCTGTGTGTGTGTGTGTCCGTCCCACCAGGGGAGAAGGTCGAAAGATGGGGCGGGCGGGCGGTAGAGGCTGCTGGTGGTCTTTCCTTGCGGCGGTAGCTCCCTGGTGGTGGTGGAGAGAGCGCAGGGCTGCCCAGCTCCCTTTCCCAGGGGGGCTGAAAGGTGTGCGACCCTGGGCCAGGAGCTGTTTCAGGCTCCTGATTCCTCTCCGGGTACCTAGAAGGGGTTCGAGCTTGGCCAGGGAGGGTTTTTTTGAATGCCCCCCCCCCCTCAGTGGAGAGGATTGGTTTAGATTTAGGCTTAGAGGCTGCCAGCAGCCATGGCTGAGAATTTGAGGAGTCTGTCTGTCTGTCTCGCTCTCTCTCTCTCTCTCTCTCTCTCTCACACACACACACACACACACACACCTCTGCCTCTCCTTTTGAAAGTGGAAGGGGTGCAATCCTGCCCTCCCTGGGTCTATCCAAGGACTCCCTCGCTTTTACTGTAAGGCAATCTCTCCCCCCCCCCCCTGTATATTTCCCTCTTAATCCTTCCACCCTCTTCCTGATGGATTTGTTGCCCTTCCTAAATCCTGGGGAGTGGAGTGGGGTGGGGAAGTAGTTTGCTATCCTTCCTTTGGAGGTCTTTTTTTTTTAAAATGAGATCTCTCTCCCCACACCCCAAGCTTTGGGAGATAAGGTAGAATTTTGAATCCTTCCCCCCCTCTTTTTTTTGCTGCAGAAAATGATGCAGTGAAACCATCTTTTGTGGTCAAGGGTGGGGGGGCTGAGTGGAGAGAATATCTCAGCCCCTGGCTAGCTCTGGGGTCTGTTCTCTTCTTCCGAGGGCCAGTGGGATGATGGGGGGGGGGGCTTGGGTTTCTCAAAGCGTGGGGTGGTATCGTGGAAACCCCCTCCCCCCTCCCCCATGGAAGCGTCAATGGCAGCCAGCTAGAAGGCCCCGGGGCTTTCCCTGTAGGGAAATCTGAAGCCCTGCTCTCGTTGGCTTGTTATGCCTTTCTCAAGTGGTGCGGAGTTCCACAGATCATTGTGTTGGGAAACCCCCACCCCTGCCCGGTCGCACTGACTTCAGCGATGGGCCTTTCAGGGGCTGCCTTCGCTTGGTCTCCCTTAAGTGTCAGTTTGTTGGGGATGATGGACCTTTTAGTCCAATATGCCAGGAAGAAGGGGGGAGCACGAAGACACAGGGCAGAAATCTGTCTGAGTTGTTCCTTTTAAGAGCAGGTGGATATTTTTTTTTAATTTGCTAGATTTATTGGTTGGGAAGGTGGTGGGATTTTTTAACCTTTGACCTGCCCCCCCCCCCGGATTTGAGTTTCAGATGCCCACACCCCTTACTCTTCATGGTGCAATAATTCATTGTTGCGAAAGGCAACAAACCCGTGCTGTTGGGGTCAGGAGGTAGACAACGCCTAATCATGGAGGTTTCTCCCGAACCGCTGGCTAAAACAGAGGTTTCGTCCATTGGGGGGGGACTACAAGTCCCATTCATCTGAGAGACACCATCACCGCACGACCCCAGGTGCAAATGTGTTGAGACACAAGGGTGAGGAAGGACACTAGCTGTGTGGACGTTGTTGGACGCTGGGGCCCGTTGTCCCCACCCAGCAGGGTCAGGATGATGGGATCTAGTGTCTTAAGTTGCAATGTCTTTACTATGCATTTCTATTTGGGACGGGGGTGGGTGGGGTGTCTTCTGGGTGTGCCCTTTTTGTGAGGTCCACACTCTTCATCGGGGCATAGAAAAGGTATTTTCGCTGCCCTGAGGGTCCAGATCCGGGAGCTAGCCCCGCTGTCTGGCTGACCAGGGGATGCTGGGTCTTGTAGTCCATCAAATCTAACTTTCCAAAGGCTGCTCTTCGGAAACAAATCTCCCCCCCCCCCCCCCCGACTCTCTTGTGGTCCCTTAGTCATGGAACACCACCCATAACGAGGCTCACCCGGCGCTTACGTCGCCATCTGTTTAATGCCAGCCGAAAATATTTTTATTCACCCACGTGCCTGAATTTGCTGTAAACCTTGGTTTATTGGGGGGTTTTTGCTTTAAGGCATTTCATCTGTTGCCTCCCCCCCCTTCCTCCTTAACTACTTCCCCCACCCCACTTGCCTTCTGCTCTGCCCCCAAACCCAAGCGGGACAGAGGGCCATCGAGGGTTTTTAAATAAACTAGAGAAGCGATTAAATAATGCACTTTTATTTTGCGATCGCCGGCTATTATGATTAAGGAACGAGGCGTTACAAGGCGGCAGCGCACCGCTTAAGAAGCTTAAATGCGTCGGGGTTCGCCCTGTGCTTTGGTCATGGCATCGATGGTGTGCCTTTTAGAGGGAGACCTCCATGATCACCCTTTTTAAAAGCTGGCTGCTATAAATTTAAAAGAAAAAAACAACCACCCAGCAGGCTTGGGAAGCTGAGTTTGTTGTCGGCTGCCCGTTGGAGGGGCCGAAAGAGCACTTCGCGAGGGAGGAGAGGAATGGGAAGAACTCGAGAATTCCTATGTCAAGTGGCAGTGAGTTCCGTAGGGTTGTTGCTATCCCGATTTTTCCATTTATGGTCAGTGGTTGTTGTTTTTTTAAAAAAAGAGGGTGTGTGTCTCTATCCTGTTCCAAATCATCAAGTCCAGGCACTCTTCAGGGCCTCATATTGTGGTCTCTGAACTCCTTCTGGCTTTGACCTTCTGGCTTTAGGCACATTCTCACCTGACATTTATATATATATATATACAGTGGTACCTTGGATAACGACTGCCCCGGATAACGAATAATTCGGATAGCGACTGCAAATTTCCGGGTATAGGACTGCTTCTGATAACGAATTTTCCCTATGGGCTGCCTCAGATAACGAATCACAGTGTCTAGGTATAGGTCTGCCTCGGATAACGAATTTTCTCTATGGGCTGCCTTGGATAACGAATTTTCCTATGGGCTGCCTTGGATAACGAATTTTCCTGATGGACTGCCTCGGATAACGAATTTCCAGCATGCATCAGTAAAAAAGAGTTATCCCGGGTGGCATTGCATCTGTACCTTTAAAGTGCATTTTATAAAGAGTTTTGAGCAAAAAACAGGTGCCTGTGCCTTTTTCCTAGGCTCTGGAACGGATTAAACGGTTTCTCATTCATTCCTATGGGAAACTGTGTTCCGGATAACGACGAGATTCGGAGAACGAGTAACCTCGGAGAACGAATTACCGTCGTTCTCCGAGGCACCACTGTGTTGTATATTTGCTCCTCTTCATTTCTAGTTCTTCCTCGTGGTCCACTTTCCCCAATGGGTTTTCCACTCCCTACCCCGTATCCCATCGCTCTCGGCTGCAACGAAGCCGGGGCAATAAATATGCTGTATGTTGCCCTGTGTAGCTGGACACCGGAACCCATATTGATTTATGTATTTATTTTAGAGTTATTTTTACCCTGCCGTTCTCCTTGGTAAAGGACCCCGATGCCCTAGTGAACATGGTTCTTGGGCAGCCCCCCCATCCCACCCCCAATGGGTACGGCATCCCATCCCTGCCGGCTGGAGGACGATGGACATTTTAGTCTGGGATATGACGGTCAGCCATTTTCCTCCAAGTCTATGGTGACAGGCAAGACTTTCCCCTAACTTTTAAGGAATTAATAATCTCACCGTCCCACTATTTATTCCATGGATAGTTTAATAACGCAACTCTTCGACCTTTGAACGTGGCTATTCAAAACATATAGTGTCCTCCCATCTAGGCTAAGAAAAACTTGAAAATAAATACACCCATTTCTGTTCCTTATGTGTACGCTCCACCTCGTAGGGTTGGCATAAGGCTTCAGTAGTGATTTTTTAAAAACAATTGATTTTCCAGATTTTAACTACCTACTGAGTTCCCCTTTTCTTACACAAAAAGGAGTACATGGCCAGGCCTCTCCGTTTAGGAAAGAAGAAAGAAATATATACACAAATGAACATTTAATACTCTTCCTAGCTGGGTATTGTAAAATCTTTCCATCACCTGGCCCGCACCCCCACCCGTAACCCGATTGTGTCAGCAAATGTCAAAAGCCATCCCTAAAATCTATTTAAGAGCTTGTATGTATGTATGTATGTATGTATGTATGTATGTATGTATGTATGTATGTATGTATGTATGTATGTATGTATGTATGTATGTATGTATGTATGTATCTATCTATCTATCTATCTATCTATCTATCTATCTATCTATCTAT
>JAHTLZ010000081.1:20665-35121 GCA_023846285.1 Phrynocephalus versicolor | reverse complement strand
ATAGATAGATAGATAGATAGATAGATAGATAGATAGATAGATAGATAGATAGGGAAGAGAGAGGGAAGGAAGATAGATAGATAGATAGATAGATAGATAGATAGATAGATAGATAGATAGATAGATAGATAGATAGATAGATAGATAGATAGATAGATAGATAGATAGATGGGAAGAAGGAAGAAGGAAGAGACAGACAGACAGACAGACAGACAGACAGACAGATGTGTGGGTGTGGGTGTACACATACATTCAGATATACAGTAACACATATAAAAATAAATATAGAATTTTAAAAATATATACTGTATGTAAATACTGATTAATGTGTGTGTTTAAACATATGCATGCATCTGTGACACATATAACAAATATATACAGTACAGAGAGAATGTTTAAAGCATATACTGTATGTAAATGCAGTACAGTATATATATAGTGTGTGTGATCAATTCTGATTTATGGCGATCCTTTTCAGGGTTTTTCTGGGTGGAGTTGACACAGAAGTGGCTTCTCCTTCCCTTCTTCTGGGGGCTGCCGCGAGAGTGTGCCGCTTATCCGAGGCCACCCAGCCTGGCTCTTTCCCCTGGATCTCATAAGAACCTAAGAAGAGCCCTGCTGGATCAGGCCAAAGGCCCATCTAGTCCAGCTTCCTGTATCTCACAGTGGCCCCACCAAATGCATCTGGGAGCGCACGAGACTGGATCTCTGTCTCCTGATACCACTTCCCTGCCTCTGGCCCTTGAAGGACCCTGGTTTTAAGCCTGGAAATGACACATCTCCCTCATGGTTTGTCACCTGGGATGGACTTTTCCTCCAGGAATCTGTCCAATCCCCTTTGGAAGGCATCCAGGCCAGATGCCATCACCACCTCCTGTGGCAGGGAGTGCCACAGACTCGCAACGTGCTGGGTGAAAAAAAAAATTAATTTTCTTTGGTCTGTTCTCACTCTCCCAGCCCTCAATTTGAGTGGATGTCCCCTAGTTCGGGTATTTTCTGCTGCCACAGCCAGAGACTTGGACCACTAACCCTTCCAGACAAGCTCCTCAGTATCTTACCCTGGTGGAAAATCCACACCCGTTCTGCCCGCCACCCTAAATCCACCCCACCCACCCCCAGGACCTCAGCCTGGTGAAACAATCGCAAGGGGGTGGTTTTGAAGGATTAATAAACCAGCTGCCTGCCTCCTCACCCACGCACAGAGGAAAACGAGTCTTCTCGGAGGGCCATCCTTCAGCTGAGGAAATGGAAGGGGTTGGTTGGTGGTGCCTCTGTGTTTTGTGCCTTTATCGTATT
This sequence comes from Phrynocephalus versicolor, assembly GCA_023846285.1. Lineage (NCBI taxonomy): Eukaryota > Metazoa > Chordata > Lepidosauria > Squamata > Agamidae > Phrynocephalus > Phrynocephalus versicolor. Next base: position 33,825 of record JAHTLZ010000081.1, on the reverse strand, counting down.
TCACTTTTATTTCCCTTCTATTTCATTAATCCCTCCGTCTCCGGGAGAATGGCTGGAATGAAATTCTCTCTCCGTCTCTCTGTGTTCTTTTTTTTTTTTAGCGGTTTGATGGGTTTTGGAAAACACGGCCAAAATAATTCAAGGAATGACAGGTTGGAAAACGAGGACCAGTCCAGCACTAAGGCTAGAATAAAAGAACAACAACAAATACAGTACTTAGGTTTTTGGTTATATAATATGGGGCAATGGTTTTTCTATTTGACCTGTATCTGGTATAATCTGCTATTTTTGAATAAGAATAAGAATAAGAATAGGAATAAGAGTAAGAATAAGAATAAGAATGCTACTTGTTTCTTTGTAAGCAATTCATGGAGAAAAAGAAAGTGTCTTTGAATAAGAATAAGCATAAGCGTAAGCATAAAAGTATAAGGATAAGGATAAGAATAAAAGAATAAGAACAAGAATAAGAATAAGCATAAAAGGATAAGGATAAGAATAAAAGAATAAGAATAAGAATAAGAATAAGAATAAAAGAATAAGAACAAGAACAAGCATAAAAGGATAAGGATAAGAATGAGAATAAGAATAAGAATAAAAGAATGAGAATGAGAATGAGAATAAGAATAAGAATAAGAATAAGAATAAGAATGCTACTTTTTTCTTTGTCAGCAACTCACGGAGAGACAGAAAGTGTCTTTGAATAAGCATAAGCATAAGCATAAGAATAAGATCCCTCTTGTAAATGTTACACCAAAATTCCAGAAGGGACTTGGTGCTGGGGCAGAAGGGAAGTCGCCTGTTTTCCCTGGAGACAAGGCAATACGCTAGTCATCAAGAGCAGATTTTTCTCAGGTTTGCACTTGCTCAAGGTAGACTTTGCTGGGGGCTGGAGGTTCTTGGCGGAGGCCCGAGATCAAATCAAACCTGGAGGCACAGAAATGTCAGAGCTGGAGCCGTCTTATTTGGGGCACAACTTGAGCGGAAAGCGGGGTGCTCTATCAAGGATGGAGGGGAAGCAGCTGGGAAAGAGGAAGGCCGAACACCAGATGGACGGACCCCTTCAAGGAAGCCCCAAGCGTGGGTTTCCACGAGCCAGGCAGAGCTGCCAAGGAGAGGACATTTCAGGGTCTGCTCATTCGTAGGGTCGCCGCGACGGCCCGCAACAGCAGCAAGGGGTCATTTGCGGTGAGGCGAGGACAGGGCGTCACCGTGGGGGCGTTTGTTTCTCACCACCGGTGCCTCTCCTTCCTCGGCAGGTACCACGACCAACAAGACGTGACCAGCAACTTCCTGGGTGCCATGTGGTTGATCTCCATCACCTTCCTCTCCATCGGCTACGGGGATATGGTCCCTCACACGTACTGCGGGAAAGGCGTATGTCTATTGACAGGCATTATGGTAAGAAGAGGCTTTGCAGGGCGGGGAGGTTTCAGCGGGACAGGAGTGCTCATAGAAGCAGCCCAGTTAACGCCTAACGATGCTCCCTGCGGCGTGTCGCTTGAGAGGAAGGACAAGGGTATTAAAACGACAACACAATTTTTATCCATGGCCTCGCAACCCGTCCCATTAAATCTCGAGAAAGCTGGGTGTGACAAGCGAGGCTCACCTCTTCTGCTGAAAATGGGAAGGAGGGGGTTCCTTTCGGCCTCGCCTGGACCGGTGCGACAAAAACATCGATGTACATTTTAGGAAACGCAAAATAACTCACGTGCCACCAGCCTGGTAATGAAATATCCTCCTGGTATCTCCGATTTGGGGGGTGGGGTGGGAATCCTGGGACCTACCTCGGATTTGAGCCCCCCACTTTCTGGCGCTGTTCGGAGCGGCTCCACCAGTGGCATGGCAGGTAGTTTATTTATTTATTTATTATTAGATTTGTATCCCGCCCATCTTCCTAAAGGGAACTCTGGGCGTCTAACACAGATGCACAAGTCAGCGAATACAACAACACAATGCGGTACAATAAGACAAATAAACCAACAAACCAATACAAATAGAATAAAAAAGAACAAAAAGAACAGCAGTGTTTAGAAAATAGTTATATATATATATATGTAATTGAATTTTCTAAACCTAACAAATTAAAACAAATACATTGCTTGCGTGCTGCCGTGTTACATAGTTCAAAGACAAATATTTTTCCCAATAGTTTAGCCCAAGTGTTTGGGATATTCCAAATTTACCTGTTTAGCTTAGAAAAGAGTTTATTGCATCGCAAACCAATTCATCTCCGCCTTGAGAGGAACGTTGGTGGCCCAAACGAAGGCTTTCGAGCCCCCTTGCTTCGCTCTGACAGATCCGACGCGGCTACTGGGCCAAGGTGCCCCTCCAGGTAGCCGACGGATGCCAAACCATCCGGAAGGACACCCCTCTTCCTTCCAGATTGGGGCACGCCGCCGAGAGAAACAGGCTGTGGGTGGAGAGGATTCAGCTTCAGAGAGCCACACAGAACCTCCAGACCCAGGGGCAGTCTACCTCTCCGCCCTAGTGGCTGGCAGTCGACTCTCAGGACGCTCAAGCCCTCCCAGTGACTTTTTGGCTCCTGGCAGGCCTGCGGGGAGAAACAGGCTGCTGGATTCTGGATGGATCCGATGTCTGAGCCAGTTCTGTCTTCACATTCCTGGTTCCGGACGCTCTGCAACTAATCCAGATGTTCTTTGGATTCCTGGAACCAGCTGGGGAGCCTCACTGCTCCCACGGATGCTAATCCTAGTCGATTCAATGTTGAAACCATCTCCCTCCTTCTAACCCCCCCTCCCGGTTTGTTTATCTTCTGCTAAATGAATTGGCTTCATCGGGCAGGCCTAGAGCAGTAACCATGCTGCTTAAGAGTCCTTTCCAGTTCTCGGTGATGCTTCACATCTGGCAGGACCTCTCCTGGCGAGATTTATTTCTCCAAAACTGGACCGGCACCCCTGCCAAGATGCAAAGCGTCTGCCTCTTGGCAAGGAGAATGTGTATATGGGAGTCTGTGATATTTTTGCAGGGGGGTGAGACTACTTGTAGTGGTAGAGACTACTTGTAGTGGTATGGGGCGGTATATAAGCAGAACACTTTGCTTTGCTTTCCACCTGCTGTCCAGCTGCCGTTAACGTTATGTAAACCGCCCTAAAAATGGTACAGCCACTTTGAGACAGCCTCCTAGACTTCTATTGAAACCAGCCCTTTTTGTTCAGCAATGGCTCGCTTCTTATTTTAGGTTGGTTTTTTTTGGGGGGGGGAGGGGGAGAATAGGCATCGCCGGTGCAGAGGGAGGGGTGCCTGAGTTGGTCCGATTCCCCGGCAGGCGACGGCAGACGGAGCTGTCCTCAAAGCATCTTTGGAGATGACCCAGGATAATGCGCCTTCGGTTGCTAAGGGGACCGTCGGTGTAGCTTCTGTCACCGTCCCTCTTAATGTGGAGGAACCGGAAAAGCCTGGCTTTTCTCAGATCAACACAACGGGGCTCAAATTCCCTCTTCACTGGGGAACATCGCCATGGAGATCCGTTCTTTTGGACCCAGAGGTTGTTCGTTGTTTCTCAGCACCACCACCCCACATACCTCAATTACAAACACACACACACACACATAGCACTGTGCCCTTCCTTTGGAAGGGGGTCTGGTCTACCCCACTTCGGTTCCTTCCTTTGTTCTCGGGAGCTCTTACCAGAGCCATCCATCTCTGCGCATGGAAGTTTCCATGCAACTTATGAGCGCTTTGGCCCCGGCATCATCTCTCCCAGCTGCGGAGGTGGGAGTTCATTAAATCAGCAACACGAAACAATACCAGCAGCATCCTCTTGGGTCCATGTCAGGCCCGCCACTGAAAAGCCATAGATAATCATTTTGAAAGCCAACAGGCGGTGGCGGCGGCGAGGGGAGGGAGCTCTTTTCAAACATGCCCAGTTTCCACCTGGTTGGTTTTTTTATTAGTCTACATAGCGCTATACCAGGCTCGTTTTTAGCCTGTCGCGCTGCAGTGCTATAGCGCTACCACTGCTTTTGTTTGGCAGTTAGCTTTTAATTGAAGGGGCGGGTCGTCATTCCTTGCTGTTGCTCAGGTGGCAAATCCCGTTGTTTACATAACTAAAACAATCCGCTCACAACGGGACAGTATCAACAGCTGGGAACTCAAGGTTTTCTAGAAGTGCAGAAAGACCTTTACGGCCCAAGGTGTTTGACAAACCCTCGTGATGAATCGGACACCAGGTTGTGGGCCTTAAAAGCGTGCACAAAAAGTGGGATGAGTTATGTTTTAAAGAAGAGGGATACTTCCTTCACTCCCCCGTATGGAAGGCTTTTATTGAGAGGCTCTCTAAAACTAAATTGAAAATTTTTAAAAAGGACCATTTGAAGCTACTCATTCTTATGCCAGTTTTTCAACAAGCTAGTAGACCCTGCACAGAAACTAGGCGAGATCTGATGATCCAAGGAGGCATCCTTTCAGCTTCATAGGTGGCCGATCAAGTCTTCCCAACTCAGATGTGGGAAAAGAACAAATCAATGGAGCATCTACGTGCAAATGAAATGATTTGAGGCCATTCATCTTCACACTGGTCTGAAACAGATTGATCTCACGTCTCTCCGTGGAAGGGGTGTTCTTTCCAAGGTGAGAAGGCCTATGCGTGCACAGTTAGGGTTTGCGAACCCTTTGAAACAAATCTATATATTTATTTTATTTTATTTTATTTTAGAGTGTTTTTACCTCGCCTATCTCCTTGGGAAAGGACCCAAGGCGGCTTACAGTAATGAGGGATAATATACAGTCCAGTACAATATACCTTGAGTAACCTGGTGCATTATTAAGGGCAGGAGAAGGGAGAAAGAATTTTTATTACGACTGTTTCTTTCAGCACAGGGCCAAGACTGACCCTTTACCGAATCGGGTTTTCTTCAACTTAGGAATGTTTATGGGTGGCTTTGAAGGGGAAACGCACTCTGCATGTGTGTTTTCAGTGGTATCCAACAGCTGTTCCCCCAAACGCCTGCTTATTGGCACACGAGTCAGCTTGTGACTCAGGTGGCGCAAAAAGAGGGGGTGGCTCCGGCACCCGGGCCAGCTCATGACCGCGGTGTTGCTGGCGGGATCGGCTCCAAATCCGATGAGAGACGGAACAGCTGCCTCCTTTCCTCCTGCTGCCCAGGAGGGGAAGCCTGGCTCATTGGCACCGGCAACAGTGGCCTTTATTTCTCTTCCCGTTGCCAAAAGTTTAGCGTTGGCCATCTGGGAACCGTGTCACCTTCTCGGCGCATCGCCCACCTCTGGCTGGGCTGGTCCAAAACACACACACACACACACACACACACAAGCCAGTCCCCTGTCTGAATGATGACTGGGCTGGGGGGCCCCTCCCTTTATGAGGAAAGGCTAAACCAGGCACGTCCAAACTTCGGCCCTCCAGATGTTTTGGACCGCAACTCCCACAGCCCTTTGCCATTGGAAATACAGGCTTGGAATTCTGGGAGTTGTTGTGGTCCAAAACATCAGGAGGGCCGAAGTTTGGACATGACTGGGCTAAAACATTTGGGGCTCTTTAGTCTGGAAAAAAGGCGCCTGAGGTGGGATAAGATTGAGACGTACAAAATAATGCAGGGCACGAGTCAAGTAGAGAGAGGGATGCTCTTCTCCCTCTCACAAAATACCACAACTAGGGGACATCCACTCACACTGAGGGCTGGGAGAGTAAGAACAGACAAAAGAAAATATTATTTTAACTCAGTGTGTTGTTAGTCTGTGGAACTCCCTGCCACAGGAGGTGGTGATGGCCTCTGGCCTGGATGCCTTCCAAAAGGGATTGGACAGATTCCTGGAGGAAAAAGTCCATCCCAGGTTACAAACCATGATGGAGATGTGTGTCATCTCCAGGTTTAAAACCGGGGTCCTTCAAGGGCCAGATGCAGGGGAGTGGGATCAGGAGACAGAGATCTGATCTCATGCGCTCCCAAACACATCTGGTGGGGCCACCGTGAGATACAGGAAGCTGGACTAGATGGGCCTTTGGCTTGATCCACCAGGGCTCTTCTTATGCACTTAGGTTCTTAAAGCCCTGAGCTGGGAAGAGTTGATCGGCCAAGACCTTGCCCCCCCTCCCCCCTTTGTGCTTGTTAGCTGGCCTTTAAAAGTTTCCGGCCAAACCGGATTTGAGCATTTGAAAAAAAGAAACCCAGAAGGGGGCCTGACTATTCTGGGCCGATTCCTGCTCTGCTTTGGCAACTCTTGTTTTTTGCCCTCCCCTCCCCCGTGCCTCTAAATCCTTTTTGTCTCGAGATGCAGAGAGCTGGGCATCCCACCCGCCACTGGAGCTCTGCCTTTTGAGCGCTGGTGCCTCAAAAACGGCTAGGAATGGAACCTCTCTGTCCAGAGGCAGCCTATCGGGCAAATCTTGGCCACGCTCAGTGTCTGAATCCACACTGGCTCAAAATGACAGGGAGGGCCAACAGGTGGCAAAGGGAGGAACTACCCAGCCGTAGTTGGCAGCTTGAGAGCGCTCTCTCGCCGATTTAGGAGGGAGATCCCTGGAGAACCGAGGACCGAGTGACCTTTGGGCCATTCATCTGGAAAATGAGTTTTTTAGTACCCGCGGCTTCCATCTCGCCACAGTTCGCTGGCCGCCAGCTCAAGGAGAGAGCAGGTGGAAGAGCGGCGGGCAAGCTCCAGCACGGCAGGGTTCTCGGCATTGCACGCCAAAGCCCTTCGAGCCGTGCGGGTGGCAACTCCAGGCAGAGAAAAGGGGGTAAAAGCTGAGCTTCCCCTGGACAGCTCAGTGGGTCAATCTCCTGGCCATGGAGATGGAGTTTTGGAGTTCGATTCCAACCCTCTTCGGGAGTAAAGCGCCAACCTGGGCGGCTGTGGCGAGCTCAGATCCCCAGAGCGAAGGATCGGAGATGCCAAAGTCCCGCGTTCGAATCCCCACTTGGACGCAGAGACTCAGCCTGGGAAAAATACCTTCCTGACTCAAGCCTTGGGGAGAGAAAACCGAGCTGAGACCAGGGCTGTTTTTTAAAAAATCCTTCCTGGGAATCACATCCTGCTGTTCTTTTTTAGTTTAAAATAAAAAAATACAGTTTTAAATCTTGATTAATATGCTTTTCGTTATAGGTCTGAAGAATAAGGCTGGATATGTTTTATTTGGGGCTTCTTAACTTGTGTTGTGCTGTGTCGTTACAGTCGTGAGCGACTCTTCGTCGCTCCATGTCCATGGAGTTTTATTGGCAGGGATAACAGGAGGTGCATGTTATTGAGTTATTGTGTATTGTTAATTAATGCACTGGATTTGCATTTCATCGTTGTTGTCAACCGTCCAGGGTGGCCTTGTTGCCAGATGGGTGGTCAAGAAATCATTCATTCATTCATTCATTCATTCATTCATTCATTCATTCATTCATTCATTCAATCAATCAATCAATCAATCAATCAATCAATCAAATATCCAAGATTTCTTGCAGTGAAGGAAAAAAAGATGGAGGAGCTAATGGTTTACTTGGGAGCAATGAACCTAGCCAAAAAAAAGTACGGCTAGTTAATTCGTTAGGATATTACTAGTTAATTAATCAGGAGATGTCCCTCCTGGCCTTCTCTGTACCAGCACCCTTGCATCCTCTTTGCAACGGTAGGAACAGCTAGCTCTGGGCTGGGCAGCCTCCGATGATTTGGGACTGGATTTTGACTCCCCGCCTGGTCTCTTCCGTGGGCTGCTTTGGGGGGGGGAGGCGGGCCGGCCTGTTTTCAGCTGCTTTGTGTGATCATTCCAGACACGCTCATAGGGACCCCGATTGCTTTTTCCTTCCAGCCGGTTTGGTTCCCTCCCCCCCCCCCGTCTGTTGCAAATCAACCCAAACCCCAAAAGAACTCTGGCACCAGTGATCAGGAGTCGAAGTCCTGTGTGGGTGTCGGTGCCGCATGCCCGCTTTGCTCTAAAAGGCTCTGGATCCTAATAAATCCAGGCTTGTGGGGACAGTCCGGAATCTCATCCAGACCAGCTCTTGCGATTAATTAATGCCAGGGCTTGTTTTGGCACGTACTTCCTGAAGGAGCCGCCGATTTTCAGTCTGGGCAACGGGCTTGAATATTGCGTTATTTTCTGCTCTCAGGACCACACGCTGGCACCAATGTCCAGGGCACCTTTTGGGATGCCCACCTAAAAACGAGCTTTCTCCTTCACTCCTTACCCTTGAGTGCAAAAAGGGGGCACCTGAATTCTCGTCCCTGGCGTAAAATTCACCCCTAAGACCTTAGTCCTCATGAATCAGAACAGAGAGCTTGATCGGCCATTCATGAAAGCTCTACATCTCTCGCTCTCCTTTGGCTTGTCAGATGGACCCACCCGCCAAACTCTTGCTGTGCTTCTCTGCCCACTACCTCCGCTCTCTGTCGGATTCTCACATGCATCCCAAACCCTTGCTAGACAGACAGACCGGCGTGCGCGCACGCACACACACAGACAAACGGATGTGCTGGTTGTCTCTCTCCCGCACCCCTCTCCGCTGTCCGCTCAGAAGAGATTAGATGAACTTTAATTAAACACGCTAGTCCGATGTGAATTCAGACTCCTTTCAAATTCTTGTCTCATCCCTCATTACTGTGGAGAATACTCTCTCTCTCTCTCTCTCTGTGTGTGTGTGTGTGTGTGTGTGTGTGACCCCCCTTGAAGTCTGTAGCTGTCAAATCAATTATCCCACCCTTTTAAATACAGGACTGTAGTTGATGCTCAACGCTCAATCGGTAGTTTTTAGAATGTTTCAATGGCTGTTTTATTTTGCGTTACCGATTTGCTGGGTTTTTTTTTTTTTGCCTTTGTAGTGTTGTTTAGTTGTCGATGATGTTGTGAAGTGCACTGTTCGGGGTCAGAAGATGAAAGGGAAAGGGTGCCCATAGGTCAAGACCCCAAGACCAACGCTTCCCGACCTCAGCTCTCCAGATATTCTTGGACTGCAACTCCCAGGAATCCTGGGCAGCACAGCCGGTGGTGAAGGCTTCTGGGAGTGGTAGTCTGAGAACATCTGGGGACCCGCTGATCTAATCATAATCCTGTTCTCCTTAGTACTGCCAGTTTTCCTTCTGTGGGGAACCGCAGACACCACCGTAGGGATATTGACGGCTCCCGATCTGTGTCTTTTATGATTCTGAGTGCGTTGTCTGACCAAGCAGCTTGGAGGCAGGGCTGGGCAAAACAACCGCCACAACCCAGAATCTTAATGAAGAGTCCCATCCCATGCGGTTCTGGATTTTGCAACAAACTTGTAAACATACGATCTTTCCTCCGGATCTTGTTCAAAAAGCTTGACATTGTGTGTCATCTGTGGGGTTCAGGCCTGTGTCAGATTATCAACCAGTGGGTGGGGAGGATTTGAGGGTGGCCTTTCCCGCCCTACAAGGCTGTCGCGAAGGCCAAGTGCTGAGGGAGGGAAGAGCCGAATGAGCTGCCTTGAATTCGTCAAAGGACAAGTGAATGATGACTCCCGGCTCAGGAACAAATCCGAGCAAAGCCGGGTTGAATCATTCCTGCTGTCGAACACGGAGCCGCCGTTTTTTCATTTATTAAACCCGCTGTTTCTCAGCTGTTTCCTAGAAGTCAGCTGCTTGGTCGAGGAAGGTTGTGGGGCTTAGCATAGGGGGGGCAGTGCAGTGCAGTGGTTATCACATTAGACAAGAACCAGGGAAGTCTCTGGCTTAAAGTGCAAACCCTTCCAGCTCTTCAGTTCTGAGATGATGATGAGAAGGATGATTAAGCAGATGGCCCCGTAGAGGACATCACAGACAACAGTTGCCCCTTGCACTTCTAAGCTAATCATCAAGTGGAATCTATTAGATCCATGTAACAATTTTATTACTGGTGATAGCAGTCTAAATAAATTATTTGTAATAATAATAATAATAATAATAATAATAATAATAATAATAATAATAATAATAATAATAATAATAATAATAATGGCCAGAAGTGATAATAGCAATAAGCAATAAGAATATCATCTGTTTTTCTGAGCCTGTATAATAACAGCAAATCTGTGATAGCCAAGTTTCAGCACCATGGACAGCAACCTCAAATCGCCATATTCTTGGCTTGAAGCCTCACATTTTCCCTCCGAATTTGTTCCAGTGGCCGATCCCTTTTGAGTTTCTAGCTCCTCGCGGTCTGTGGAGTCCTCCTCTTAATCATCCTCATCTCAGAGTTCCCGAGCTGGGAGCTTAGAGATCATCCAGTTGTGCTGTGGAAGGGGAAGGACCCAGGGCATGGGAAGAACAGTAGTCAAGCTGGGGGGGGTGGGGTTGATTTCAAAAAAATGTCCTGGAGACATCCTAGCTTGGACTCACCTACCTTTGTGCATCTCCACAGGGTTTCAAACGATGGTCTTTTCCTGTTACAGGTTACACTGGGCTCTCCAGTACAGAGGCGGGGAGGTCCTTGAGTTACTGCTCTCTGTGTAACATTCACCTAAGGTCCTAGTCCTCATGATTCGGAATGAAGAGCTTAATCAGAAATGGGTCGCCTTCTCAAGACTCTGGATTATTTTGTGTGTTTGTGTGTGTGTACGTGTGTGTGTGTGTGTGAGAGAGAGAGAGAGAGAGAGAGGGAGAGCACGTGTGAGCACATCTGCATGTGTGTGTGCCTGGATTTTATGGCCATGCCTTTGGCTAATTTTGGGATCTCTTCTCCCTTGCCAGGGGGCCGGCTGCACTGCCCTGGTGGTAGCCGTGGTCGCGAGGAAACTAGAACTCACCAAAGCCGAAAAGCACGTTCACAACTTCATGATGGACACCCAGCTCACCAAGCGGGTAAGCCTCCCGAGCGGTCGGCAGGTCCCAGTCGGTCCTCCCTCCCCATGAAATGAGTCCAGGGAGGTCCTGATCGACGGACAGACCTCTGCTGGATGACAAAATGGTTGTCCCAATGGAATTTTGTTCCTGATCCCCCCACCCTGGTCAGATGAAGAGGTGATCCAAAGATCGATTCAAGACTGAGCTCTCTCTGGAGACCAAAACTGTTGAAACCGAGGATGTCCTACTATGAGTAGACAGGAGACGATCCACATGGCATTTAGTCAGGTGCTCTCGACTTACAACGGCCTCACTAGCGCCTCTGTCTGTTCAAGAAAGTAGTTCACTATAGAGCCGTGTTGGTGAACCTTTGGCACTCCAGATGTTTTGGACCACAACTCCCAGAATTTCAAGCCTGTATTGCCAATGACCAAGGACTGTGGGAGTTGTGATCCAAAACATCTGGAGTGCCGAAGGTTTGCCACCACTGCTGTAGAGGGTCTCCATGGTTTGGAATCCAGCCCTCCCAATGCTCTAACCACTACACCACACTGCCTCCCAGTGGGTTTGCAGCCCAGCAGCTTCGACCTGACGTAGGCGGGATAAACCCCTCCCAGCGAGATCCAAGCGTCCGACTTCCCCTCTTGAACCGGTCCTGTATTATTGCAAAAGCAGTCAGGCGGTGGTGTTTGCCTTTGTCTCTGTGGCCGTACAAAGAGGCTGTCCGTCTACCTCCCCTCACAGCCGGCATCTTTCTTTATGGTGGCATCACTTGGGAAAGCAAAAGGACCTTCCGGGTGGGAAAGGTTGGGAGGCAGCAGGGAATGAGGAGGCCCGAATACGACGCAGACCAACTCCCTCAAGGAAGCCACGAGCGTGAGTTTTTAAAGAGCCCCGAAGGGCTGTTATAGGCAGGGCTTTCTGAAGAACACCCTGAGTCGGAACTGATCTGCTGGCACACGGAAACAACAGTTGAAATAGCTGTGGATTTTCTGGGGTTTATTTGAGTTTTTTTCCTCTCCCCCTCTTCAGCATTGCAGCTTAGTCGCTTTCTACCGCTCTCTTCTCTGGCCGGCAACCTCCTTCCTATCGCTTTCATCATCTAAATTGCTTTCTTCTCAGGGAGACTCAGGGTAATTTTCTCCTCGTGCTCACGCAGGGCCTTTTTTTAAGACCAGACAGGAAGGTGGCTTCGTCCCCGGAGCCCCTTTTCCCCCCTCTCTTTTCTCGCTCTCTGTCTCTCTCAAGATCTTCCGAGGTGTTGACAAGAGCCGGAGTGGAAAGTGTCAGAGCCTGTCTCGAAGAAGTGGGGAAGGAAAACACACACACACAAACACACCAAATTGTGAATAAAGGCACGTGGGACATGTCGTTTTTCCAAGTGACGGGGCGTGGGATCCCCTGCCCGTCAGGGAAGTACCCGAGCAGACGCAGCTGCCAGGATGGTGGTTTATTTCAAGGCCCCGGCGGGTGACAGGTTTCCCGAAGACTTTCGTCGAACTGTGAAGGTGGCGGAGACCCTTACCTGTCTTGCGTGTGTGTCTGGCGAGAGAGACAGGATGGCACTGGGCAAAAATACACCTGCCAGGCAGTGCCGCCCCTTCTTCCCATGCCCTATTCTGAGCGTGGGGGGCGGCGGTTTATTTACGGGTTTGTTGAGGTGGGTGGAAAACCCACCATAAATGTCTTTTAAGTGTTGGAAGCTGCCTGGGGTCCCTGTAAGAGGAAAAGTGATAGATAGATAGATAGATAGATAGATAGATAGATAGATAGATAGATAGATAGATAGATAGATAGATAGATAGATAGATAGATAGATAGATAGATAGATAGATTATATATATCTCACATATATTATATTATATTATAATATATAATATATAATATATATGATAGATAGATAGATAGATAGATAGATAGATAGATAGATAGATAGATAGAGAGATAGATAGATAGATAGAGAGAGAGATAGATAGATAGAGAGATAGAGAGATAGATATAATATTATATATTATATATTATCATTTCCCCTCTTGGGAAATTGGCGCGGTATATAAATATATAAATAAATAATGAAATAATGAAATATATAATATTATAAATAAAAGAAATAAAAGAAATATTATAAATATTATAAATTTATAAAATATTATAAAATATTATAAATGAAAGAAATAAAGGGTTTGGAATGGTACCTAAGTCGCTAGCAGCCGTCTTTCCCTAAGCAGCCAAAATAAATTCCATCATTTTGTTGTGTTTTATATTGCAAATCGCCCAGAGTTCCCTCACGGGATATGGGTGGTGACAAATTTATTTTTATTATTTTATTTATTTTAGAGTATTTTCACCCTGACTTTCTGCTTGGAAAAGGCCGTATGTATGTATGTATGTATGTATGTATGTATGTATGTATGTATGTA
>JAHTLZ010000081.1:6817-20655 GCA_023846285.1 Phrynocephalus versicolor | reverse complement strand
GTATGTATGTATGTATGTATGTATGTATGTATGTATGTATGTATGTAGCCTGTGTAAAACTACAGTGCATTATAAATTAAATTAAATTAAACTAAATTAAATAACAAACAAACAAACAAATGAATGAACAAATGTATGGATGGATGAACAAATGAGATGGTGTGGATGAAAAGGCATCAGTTGTTCATTGCCTTAAGGTGCAAACAGGGGAGAGGGTATCATTTCATTTATTTACTCCCCACGGGAGCAACAGCAGTGTGCGTGCAGCCAACCGAAGAGATCCTGGCGTGTGTTCTTGGGCAGTTAAATTCTCCACTCCCCCCCCCCAACAACACACACCTCCCTCTTTAAAACAAATCAATTTCCCATTTCCTTCAAGTGAGTCCAAAGAAGCCCTTGTGTGAGTAATGAGCGGGATGATTCATCGGCGGGGATGCCCCCTCCCCTCCCCGCCCTTCCAGCTGCCAGCTGCCTCTATTCTTCCTCGTAAACTGGAGCAGGGAGGATGATGGAAGAACTGAGGAAGATGGGAAACTTAGATCAGGAGGGGGAGAGGCGGGGTGGGGTGCGGGTGGGCGGGGGGGGGGGGAACTGGAGAAGGCCCCTGCCCTACATTGGGAAAATCAGGGTGAGAGGAGAAAAACAAAATGGGAAAAAAACAATAATAAGGCGCGGAGGGATTTTAGGTCAAATGCTGCAGGAGGAAGGCATAAACAAATCTTCAAAGCTCGAGGTTTAAGTCCTGCTCTGAAAAGCTGTCGGTTCCTGCTTTGCCAGCACGGCGAAGAATCCACTCCGGGTTTTAGTTCGGGCTTCAAAGCCGCTCTCCAAGGTTCTGAGGCCCATTTGGAAAGGATAGGCAGTGGGGTAGCGTGGGGCTAAAACCTGGAATGGATTGGGCACCCCCCCATGACATGGGGTTTCACCACCCTCTGTTGCTCTAGCTAAGGATGGGATTGTGTGTGTGTGTGTGTGTGTGTGTGTGTAATATGCCCCGTTTTGCTCCCTCTGGTTGTTCCAAAGGGATAATGAAACCTTGGTTGCTTTTCAACCAGAAGATGGACAAATGGGTGCATGAGGATAAATTACTTCCCGCTTCTAATCAGCTCTTTGAGATGGGAAAGTCAGGAGAGAAGAGGAGGGGAAGCAAAAAAAAAAAAAATCAGGTGCAGTGAGGACCGGTAGAAGTTTTATTTTTATTTTTATTTAATAACTGGGTGGAGGCACAAGAAGCAGGAGGGGAAGTGACTGATGTGAACAAGCCAAGTTGGCATCCCTTCTCCCTGTGGTGCCAATCTGGACGGACACATCCTGGGCACTGCTCCATGACTATATAAATCTCCATATGGAGGCATTTGAGGGTGGTAGAAACAGACACACACACACACACACACAGAGAGAGAGAGAGAGAGAGAGAGAGAGAGACCATCATTGCTTAAGATAGTTTTTGCTTTTTATTTTTTATTTTTTACTTTTATTTTTATTTTTATTTTGCGGGAGTGCCAAAACAGGATTCCTCAGCCTTGCCGCAGAACGGTTACAGCCCTGCCATCCGCTTCGGAAGATTTTTGTTATTTAGAGAGAGCGTGGTGTTTCGTGGAAGCCTTGGTGGTTATCTAGGAGGCCTCCACTTCCAACCCCCCCCCCCGCTATGGTGACTGCCCTGGCGGAGTGAATGGCTCTGCTTGGCCCGCTCGGGTCAAACTTCACAACAATCCTGAGATCTACCGATCCCCTATCCTGCCGCGTAATGCCAAAGCTCCCTCGGTTATCGCGTTTCTGAGCACTGGCCACCTGGCAGTCGGCCGGAGACGGGTGGGGTGGGGTGCACGGCTCTCTGGAAGTGGCTGGACTACAAGTCCCATCATCCCTCCCTCTTGCCCTCCGGGCCTGATGGGATGGGTGGTCCCCTGGATGGCCCCTCAGCTGCCCTCTCCCACCCTAGGGTGATGCTATCCAAATGACACCATCTCATATTCTTTTATCCGAGAGTAAGAATTCCCTTCTAAGATGACTTCTGCAGGCGCTGAGGTGCTGTTGCCGTGAACGGCGTGGTCTTTGGGTTTAATGGAGCTGCTGCTGGTGGAGACTTTAATTATCTTGCGATTACGGCGGTACCCCGACTTAAGAGTAGTTCGACTTAAGAGCACGCATTTGGAACGGATTAAATTCGTAAGTCGAGGTACCGCTGTGTTGTTATCAGTTTTAATTGAACAAAGAAGACATCCTGAAATGGTATGGGTTTGTTAGGCCCTCCATATCGGCTCCGTGGGATCTGAAAGGGGTGTTTTTCAGTTGATGGAGCCGGCATCTGGGTCATCCCCAAAACATCCCTGATTAGGAAAATGACAACTGAAAAGAAAGCCACTGTAAGAATTGTTTTCAAGGACCTCAAAAAGACACTTCTGACTCTCCCTTCTAAACTCACCCCCCTCCCTGAAAGGCTGTTTGCAGGAGGCTGGAGGGGGGGAGCAGGATTATTGGTGGCTTGGCTGAATGCCGAGCCGTCAGCACCCAATTAATTCTGGTTTGAGCCCCGCTGGTGCTGGTGCTGCCACCGCCACCAGGTTAAAAAAGGCCGCCGTTGAACCGTCCACTCTCCAAAAGTAGGTGGGGCCACCTGTTTGGCCACCTGGGCAACCCCCCAGGCTTACGGAAACATGGCGTCCAGCTGTTTTTCCTTCCCGGGAAGGCCCCTAGTTCAGGACTGCACGCCGGCATGGGAGGGTGTTAGCAAGGGGGTCTCTGAGCATGGGTGGAATTCCTCTTGCCCAGGCAGGCATGTCCAAACTTTGGCCCTCCAGATGTTTTGGACCACAACTCCCACAGCCCTTTGCCACTGGCCATCTAAGCTTAGAATTCTGGGAGTTGTGGTCCAAAACTTCAGGAGGGCCAAAGTTTGGACTTGTCTGCGAGTCCTGCGGAATTCCAAGGCCATGAATTATTATCGTCATCCTCCTAACCTGCTGAAAGGGACCCTTGAGATGATCCAGACCAGCCCCCTGTCAAGTAGGGCCAGTGGGGAATCGAACTCTTAGCCTTGGTTTCTGCACGCAGATGCTTAAACCCCTGAACGATCCAGCTGGTCTTTAGGTCTAAGTCCCTCAACTGATGCACGCTCAACTTCAGGATTAAGTCAGGCTGGGTCTGCCATGGGTTTCCTCCTAGGGTTGGGGTCCAGAAGCGAAAGGGGCTCGGCTTACAGATAGGTGGACATCCCAGAAGAAGGACGCTTGTCCCTGACGTAAGGGTTTCCTGTTGTTGTTTTTTCCCTCTCTCAGATCAAGAACGCCGCCGCCAACGTCCTTCGAGAAACATGGTTGATCTACAAACACACCAAGCTGCTAAAAAAGATTGACCACGCCAAAGTCCGGAAGCACCAGAGGAAATTCCTCCAAGCCATTCATCAGTAAGTCCAGTCTTGGGCTGTCCTCTGCCTTCCTCTTCCACGTATCCCCTTTCGGGTCGTAGGGAACCAAAATTTGGAGCTTAGGCAGCAGGGGAGCCCTCGCCGCTCAGAGCAGGCTGATGGACAAGCGGTCCCAGGAGGTGGGATTCAAAGACACCAAACGTTTCCCCAAAGTCTGCTGCAGGCATGTCCAAACTTTGGCCCTCCAGATGTTTAGGACCACAACTCCCAGTCCTTTGCCATTGGAAGTACAGGCTTGGAATTCTGGGAGTTGTGGTCCAAAACATCAGGAGGGCTGAAGTTTGGACATGCCTGGTCTACTGTAACTTTTTGAAGTCAGCAGGCTGGGAGAGGTCCCTGTCTTCTCCTTGACCAGTTTGGCTGTATCTGTCCCCCCACCCCACCCCGAAAGATGTCCGGCCGTCGCCGCTCTGCAGGCCAAAGATTCAATGCGGTAGATGGGTGCTGGCCATGATTCTCAGCAGCCTAGCCCTCTCGGCTACCGATCTGCGGCACAGGAAGGATGGTTCAGATGGCTTTCTTTGGCCAGGTCCAGGGAGAGGGACAATGCTTGTCATCTGCCCTGGAGGAGAGGTCTGGAATCGGCAGAGAGGTTGCCTTAAAAACAAGATTTCCCCCCTGTCCCGAAAGAAAAGGGAGGGCTGGTTGAGTTCCCAGTCTCAAAACAAATCTGACTCATTGGAAGGAAGCCCCCCACCCCCCACGACACACACACACACACACACACACACACACACACACACACACACACACACACACACACACACAGTGTCCCTGGTGCAAATTACGCCATGGAAAATCTGCTCAAGGCCAGGGGACAACATCCTCAGTGGTTGTCTCAAAGGGTGTCCATAGTGCAAGTCCCTGGGTTTGGACAGAGGACACAGCCTGGCCAAGGCCCTAGTCCTCATGGGGGTGGGGTGGGAAGGAGCCGAACCACAGTAGGGTTTCCCTACAGGGCGGGCCAGGAAGAGAGGCCTGGGGGTGGACAAGTGGGTGGGCAGGGGTGGGGCGGGGGCAGAGACCAGGGCCCCAGTCACACTGAAGGCCTCCACCAGTCGCTGTTCCCCCTTTTCCAGGTTGAGGGGAGTCAAGATGGAGCAAAGGAAGCTGAGCGACCAAGCGAACACTCTGGTCGATCTTTCCAAGGTAACCCCCCCTCCCTCGCTGCCTGCCCTCCCCCGCCCCTCCAAAGGGGTTCCACTCCAACTAATAATCCTAATCATGTCCCGCTGAATCAATCCTGGCTTTTGGTGACCCCCTTTTAAAGGCTTTTTTTCCAAGCAGAGAGAAATGGTTGACCCTTTGTTTCTCTGGGGTGTGGGCATGTGTGCCTTGGGAGGGGACCGCTTGGCCAAAGCCCCCCTGGGCGGGCATTTTTGCCGGAGTGGTGGGGATTTGAACTCTCAGCCTTAGGCGCCGGAGCCGGAGACTTCAATCAAGCACTCCAACCAGCGTCCCCTTTGATAGCCGTCCTTCCCCACCAAAAGTTAGGGGTTGAACTGGCTGTTGTGGGTGATGCTGGGGGCGTCCATGCATTAAAAGCAAAGTCTTGTATTTTAGCGTTTTTTACAGGGGGCGTATGGAAGGTTGACTCCTTCCTTCCTTTTGCGCCCAGGGGGAGGCCCGTGGACGGTTAAAGAAACATTTCCAAATTCTGGAGAGATTTTTTTTTTTAATAAATGCAAAGCGGGGAGCGGGGACAGAAGGCGTTAACGGTTCACAAATTATTTCCAAGTACTGGGAGGGGAGGGGACCCCAGAGGGAAAGCCAGGAAGGAGGGCTTTTTTTTTTTTTTTTAGATCAATCGGGCCCTTTTCATTACATCTGGCCTTTTCTTTCCTGTGGGTTGCCAGGCAACCCTGTGAAAGGAAGCAATCAAGATTTCCCCACCACCACCTCTCTGTCACACACACATACACTGCCTCCAACCTGCGATCGAACCTCCAAGGTAGGTGATAATGGGCGGTCTAAGGAGAGGGTTGCATTCACTTTATTATAATCCCTGGCTTTCCTCCATTGCATGAGAAGGATCCAGCCCTCCCCCCCCCTCTCTCTCTCGTATGCAGGGCTGCTGTCCATAAATAGCATTCTAGAGGAGCCACCCACCTGGCTGAAGCTTTGAAGTGATGCTTTGGTGGAATCTTCCTCTCTCTCTCTCTCTCTCTCTCTCTCTCTTTCTCTCTCTCTCTGCCTTTTGACTTCATCCTCACCTCAGAACGACAGAGCCTAGCCCTCTGGATCAGTGGCGGCAAAGCTTCGGCCCTCCGGATGTTTTGGACCGCAACTCCCGCAGTCCTTTGCCGTTGGCAGCACAGGCTTGGAATTCTGGGAGTTGCGGTCCAAAACATCTGGAGTGCCGAAGGTGCGCCACCACGGCTCTCGACCATTCGGTCCAGC
Source organism: Phrynocephalus versicolor (assembly GCA_023846285.1). Classification (NCBI taxonomy): domain Eukaryota; kingdom Metazoa; phylum Chordata; class Lepidosauria; order Squamata; family Agamidae; genus Phrynocephalus; species Phrynocephalus versicolor. Next base: position 14,825 of record JAHTLZ010000081.1, on the reverse strand, counting down.
CCCTGTCAAGGACGTTGCGGGATTCGAACTCCCGACCTCTGGTTTCCCAGTCAGAGATCTCGATCGCAGAGCGATCCAGGAGGACCAGCTCTGTGGACCCAGAGAGAAGTGGGCCATAATTTGGGGGGGTGTAGGGCTGCTCTGAGCACTGAGCCCCACACCCAGATGCTTAAATCACCGAGCTATGGCTTAAAACTTGCATGTCTAAACTTCGTCCCTCCTGATGTTTTGGACCACAACTCCCAGAATTCCAAGCCTGTATTTCCAATGGAAAAGGACAGTGGGAGTTGTGGTCCAAAACATCTGGAGGGCTAAAGTTTGGACATGCCTGTCTTAAAATAAAAGGAGGCCTCCTCACATGCAATCTGACAGATGGGTCTGCCATTCCCCTTTACCTTGAAGCCCAGTGCAAAATGTCATCTTGTGGAGTGCTTGTTGGTTGTTTTTATTAAAACCAAGTTCCTAGCCCTCATGAATGTGAAAGTGCCTTACTGCACAATCCTGTTACTGCCCCCATCTGCCTGAAAACAATCTGAATGCAATTAAACACACAGAAGTTTTTCTGGACCGTGTGTGTGTGTGTGTGTGTGTTTGGGTGGGGTGGGGCCAAAGCTGTGGATGAATGAGGCTCAGACGCAGTGTGTGCAGGGAGGTCTGACTACAACTCCCATCATCTCTGCAGAGCAGCGTTTCCCAGCCTTGGGTATCCCTCCCTGGTGTTATTAGACTACAATTCCCAGAAATACCCAGTGCTGGTGGTGAGGGGAGATATGATGGAGATGTACAAAATAATGCAGGGCGTGAGTAAAGTGGATAGAGAACTGGAACTGGAAAAGGTGCAGAAGAGAGCGACTAAAATGGTTACTGGGCTGGGGCACCTCCCTTATGAGGAAAGGCTAAAACATTTGGGGCTCTTTAGTCTGGAAAAAGGCACCTGAGGGGGGATATGATTGAGAGGTAGAAAATAATGCAGGGCATGAGTCAAGCACTTCTCCCTCTCACAAAATTCCAGAACTAGGGGACATCCACTCAAATTGAGGGCTGGAAGAATGAGAACAGACCAAAGAAAATATTTTTTTCCTCCCAGCGCGTTGTTAGTCTGTGGAACTCCCTGCCACAAGAGGTGGTGATGGCATCTAGCCTTGATGCCTTCGAAAGGGGATTGGACAGATTCCTGGAGGAGAAGTCCATCCCAGGTGACAAACCATGATGGAGATGTGTGTCATCTCCAGGCTTAAAACCAGGGTCCGTCAAGGGCCAGATGCAGGGGAGTGGGATCAGGAGACAGAGATCTAGTCTCGTGGGCTCCCAGATGCATCTGGTGGGGCCACTGTGAGATACAGGAAGCTGGACTAGATGGGCCTTTGCCCTGATCCAGCAGGGCTCTTCTTATGTTCTTATGTTCTTATGCCTCTTTCTCTCCCCCTGCCCGTCCTCCCGCAGATGCAGAACGTCATGTACGACCTCATCACGGAGCTGAACGACCGGAGCGAGGACCTGGAGAAGCAGCTCGGAGGGCTGGAGGCCAAGCTGGAGCAGCTGGCGGCCAGCTTCCACGCCTTGCCTTTGCTGATCACCGACGCCCTGCGCCAGCAGCAGCAGCACCTCCTGGCCACCCTCGCCGAGGCCCGGGGGGTGAGCGTGGGGGGGCCCCAGACGCCCCTCTCGGACAGCCCGCTGGGGGTCAGCTCCACCTCCTTCCCCACCCCGTACACCAGCTCCAGCAGCTGCTGAACCTTGCCGCCAATGACGTGGGTCCCTCTTTTTTCTCTTTTTTCTAAAAAAGAAAAAAAAGGAGATGTCTCTGCATATACTGTATCTCTAAATCGAGATCCCAGCTCCGGGATGAAAGAGTGGGCTGAGATACTAAGCGTGCGGGCTTGCCCGGGACACAGACTCACCCCAGCCCATCCCAGCCCACCGCACCCCTCCAGGCTTTCAGCTTCGGTGCCTCTAATGTGGAGAGTGGGTTCCTCTCTTTTTTGCGGGGTCGTGGCCGGACGGTCCCGGGCAGCCCCCCTCTGTGGCGTCCTTTCGGTGGACCACTGGCAATCCACATTCAAATCTCAGGTCTTCTCAATCGATCACAAGCCAACCCAAGGAAGCTGATGGGATGGAGCCGGGCGGGCGGGGAGGTCGGTCGGTCGGTGGGCGGGCCGCTGGGTGGGCAAGGTTTGGGGGGGATCTGGGTCATGGGGGGGATATGGAGGGTGGGGGGTGCGGGACCATTCCACTGTGCGGACCCCAAGGGGTTTGTTAATCTCGTTTTTCTCTCTTTCCCTCCGTTTTGTCCAAGTCACGGGAGAGGCGTCCGTGATCTGAGTGGCTCTTATTTTTTCTTTCATTCTCTTTCTCTCCTTTCTGTTTTTATTCCCTGTGGCACCTGGAGTGGGCGTGGGGTTGGGGACCTCATTCTGCCTTTTTCTTTTCACCTCTTCTTGTCTGGATGAGCTGGCTTCCAAAAATCCTCCTGGATCCTCCGGGCAGGGATACCGGAACATCCTCTTTGCCACCAAAGTTGGGGGACGAAGGGGCTGAATTCACCCCGAGAGTTCCGGATGCCCCTCGTTCGGCCGAAGACGCCAACTTGAAAACCAGCTCGCCTCCTGACTTCAGATCTGTTCCCTGCCACGCCGAGCTGTCTCTGCTCCAGATCTCCAAGAAGAAGAATTGGCCGGCTCGCCCAGCCACGCCATTGCCACGACCCGACCGACCGACGTGGTCTCCGTTCCTCCTCTCTGCCAGCCCATTGTCTTGAAAAGTGGAAGCAGCTACTCGTGGCCTTCCTGGAGCGTGGATAATGTTATCGGATTCCAGAGAGAGCCTTCACTATGGAGAGGTATCCTGTTTTCACCAGGTTTATCTGTTTCAATGCTTAGGGCTTCCCCGTTTCAAAATAATCCAGTCCAAACTGCAGGTGCAGAGACAGTTTTCCTGGAAATAGCGGTCCTATTCATTCAGAAATTCCTTTGGCTTCTTGTTGGCAACCTGATAAATTTGAGACAGGTTGATCTTTCTATTGAAAGGGTCAATGCGCGGGGGGTGGTGGGGGGTTCCAGTTGAGACACAGACCAGGGAGCAAAAACAAAAAATTAGTCTGTTTTTTTTAAAAACAAACAAACATGAATAACGAAGAGTAAACGGTGGATTTAATGGAACGGAGCTGAGCTGCCCCATCCTACTGCTCGAGGCCTAATCCTGCTCATAAACCCAACTGGAGTCATAACGCTTGAAACAATACAGTACGTTTTACATACATATAGTTTGCAACTTAGAAGATCTAATCTGGTCTTTTGAACACACACACACACACACACACAAACACACACCTCAAACTTCCCCCCTTCCCTTTCATCCCATCTCGAGCTGCAATGATATGATCAGACGTCAAGGAATTTTCCCCTCTAACGACGTGTCGTCTATAAGGTCTGTTTTAACACATTCAGGAAGCTGAGCCTGCTATTCTCTTATTATCCCTTTTCCCTTTCCCATTGGAAATATTCAGAAGAGTCCCCCCCTCCAATGCACCAAGCTTCTTCAGGGGCCCAAGACTCTGTTGTACACCATACAGAGTCAGAAAATGTTGAATCCGGGCCTTTTAAAGGCTTTTTCAGCCGCCGTTTCCCGTCGACGCCGTTGCAGGTTTTCTCATTGGGCCAAGGGCCGCAGGCATGCCGTACGGCAAGGGACGAAATTTTAATCTCTCTCTCTCTCTCTCTCTCTCTCTCTCCAGCCGCTGCTATTGATCTTAGTACAGCCAAGGGATTCTCTCTAGATCAGGGGTTCTCCACCTGTGTGGGTCCCCAGATGTTCCTGGACTATAACTCCCAGAAACCCTTCCAGCTCAGGTAGTGATGAAGACTTCTGGGAGTTGCAGTCCAGGAACATCTGGGGACCCACCGGTTGAGAACCACTGTTCTAGATCATCAAGTCCACATTTTAGAACCTTTCCTTTCTGAACTGCGGGTCTTTCCTTTGGTGCCACCGGGATCCCCCGTGTTCCTCGCCCCGATCAGCCCGGGGGATTCATCCTGCACTGGCGAGCCCTGCCAGGAGGCCTCAGCACAGCATCCATACACCCCCTCTTCCCTGCCCCACCTAGGTAGCGTTCGTGCCCCCCCCCCCCTGGGCCTGAGCCGAACAGCTGCCATTTTACTTTTTCTTTTATTATTCCCTGCTCTTTCCGAGCTAGAGAATGAAAAGCGGGTCGTTGCAGAGCGGTGTTAATGGCACGCCGCCCTGCCGTGCCCGTTAATTGCAATCCGAACGCCAAACGGGCCGCCCTCGGGAGGTGCAACCGAGACCTTGCCTTGCAGAGAGATGTTTGTGTGTGTGTGTGTGTGTGTGTGTGTGTGTGTTTGTGCATCGCTTTTTCCCATTTCACTCCCCCGCCCCTCTTTATTTTATTTTATTTTAAATCCGCAGCTGGGTGCCTTTTGGGAACGAGGCAGAAAGCCAGCGTGGATTAAACACCGACCCAGCAGAGGGGAAAAGCAGGAAGGGTAATAAACCTGCCACTCAAACCAAAGGGGTAGGTGGCATTCAGCCTGGAACGGCCGTTGCTTAGGAGACTAGTGGTGCGTTGGGGAAGGCTCCTTTCTCAACGCCCACTGGCGTTCGGTTCTTTCAGGCGCACGCCAGTCACACAACGCGGCTTCCTTGCCGCCTTCTTCCGATAGGCCCCACGCATGATGCTCGGCCCGGCCAGAGGCACAGCGAGAAACTCGGGACCCATTGACACCCTGGGCAGAAACAGCTACAAACCCCCACAAAGCTCCAGGTTGTGTTGACTCTCAAAGGCCGGCCTGCTCGAGAAAAGGCAGATATTTTCCAGATCTCCACAACATAAGAACCTAAGAAGAGCCCTGCTGGATCACGCCAAAGGCCCATCTAGTCCAGCTTCCGGTATGTCACAGTGGCCCCACCAGATGCCTCTGGGAGCGCACAAGATTAGATATCTGTCTCTTCATACCACTCCCCTGCATCTGGCCCTTGAAGTTCCCCGGTTTTAAGCCTGGAGATGACACACATCTCCATCATGGTTTGTCACCTGGGATGGACTGTTCCTCCAGGAATCTGTCCAATCCCCTTTTGAAGGCATCCAGGCCAGATGCTGTCACCACCTCCTGGGGCAGGGAGTTCCACAGACTAACAACGCGCTGGGTGAAAAAATATTTTCTTTTGTCTGTTCTTACTCTTGGCCAGCGAGAGGCCCCGCCAGCGCGATAGCGTGCACACGGCTTTAGGCTATATAGATAGATACATACAGTAGGACCCCGTATCCACTGATTTATTATCCACTTATTCAGTTATCCACGGTTGGCAGAGGGGGGAAAATCAAATAATTCAGCAGCCACAAAGCAAGCTGTAAAGCAAGCTGTTGTCACAAACAGCGGCTGCAAAGCAAGCTACTGTCACAAACAGTGGCTGCAAAGCAAGCTACTGTCACAAACAGTGGCCGTAAAGCAAGCTACTGTCTCAAAGCAGCAGTCATAAAGCAAGCTACTGTCAGGAAAGAGCAGTTTGGGGGGTGGGTGGGCAGGCGTTCTCTCTTATCCGCATTTTTCATTATCCATGGGAAGGCCTGGAACCAATTCCCCAGCAAAATCTGGGGGTCCTACTGTATAGCTTATTTTGAACAATGTGGCAGGGGTGGTGGGGTCTGTCCCTGGGCCTCAGCCGAGTTTGCAGGACCAGTCCAAATAGGCCCAATGAACCCCTCGTGGGGGGGGCAGCGAGGTGCGTGTGGCAGTCTGATCCCCTTCCAATAGGTCTACTCTAGCGGCAAGGAAGGGTAGAACGCGGCCGGTGTACTGTGTTTTAAAAGTGCAACACATTTCCACACACACACACACACACCCAAAAAATCTTCCAGATGTAGAGAGGCAGTGGCTTCTGTCGCCCCCCCCCAGCGTCGCCAGTGGTACAGGAAGATGGGAGTTGTAGTCCAGCAGGATCAGGAGGCCGCCAGTTGTGCCAGCTTTAGGCCTGCTCTGCCTTTGAGGGGAGGGCCGTCCCCATGGACAAACGTGAAGACTGAGGCGGTGCAGGAAGGGGGTGGGCAAGAGGGCAGCCATTATTAAGGGGGTTGGAGCGGGAGAGGAATTTGAACCCACCACACTTTGATTCATGTCATGGGTTTTTGCATCCCGCCTTGCTCTTTGTAAGCAAAAGGCAGGCTTGGCTGTTTCAGCACCTGGGACAGCGGCCGGCCTGCTATCTTACCCTTGGGACTGCCTGGGTATCTGTGGACCCAGCATTCCCACTTAGTGCGGCTGCTGGCCCTTCTCCCTCAGGCGGCGAGAAGGCAGCCAGCCCGGCCCAGCCGATGGACGATGGGTGTTGTAGTTACCCAAAGGCACTCTTGCGCCTTGTGGTTGCTTGAGCAGATGAAACCGTATGCGGGGGGTGCGGTTGGGCGGCCCTCGCGAGCCACCCGTGCGCCACCCTGGGAGGATGCTGCGATTTGTAGTCTGAAAAGTAGCTTCTCCACACACACCCCACTCCCCAGCACCTTTTGTTTTTCCCAGCGGCGTGCAGGCGGCTGGCTCTACGTCGCGGCTGGAGGAGTCGAAGGGAGAGGAGGAAAAACCCGAAGCAGGGTGCAGTAAAAGATTTTAATGAATCTCATGGGGCGGCTCAGCTGAGGCAGATGTTAGACAATTAACAGCAAATTGAGGCAGGCTTGTGTGTGTGCGTGTGTGTGTGTGTGTGTGTGTGTGGACGAAAGCTGCAGTGCGGGCCACTTTTGGCCTCTCCTTCAATCCTCCCTCCTTCGCTCGCCCAAGAGCGCTCTCCATGATGCTCGTGGCAAATCAGGGACTCTTTGCCACAGCGTCTCTGAATCCTTGATGCCTTACCAACATCGGAAGATGGGTACCCCTTACAGAAGAGGGGCGCGCAGTGGGCCTGCTGGCTCCGTGTCCCTTTTTTTAAGCGAGGGGAGACGGCGGAATGTCTCAGGCACCCCTCAAAACACACACACACACAATTACTGGAAAACTAGCCTTGGCGGCTGGAGAATCTTGCCCATAGCCCTCCAGTGCGGGCCACTCATGGCCTATAATTCAGGCCAGGCCTTCCTCCCAATGGATCCACCCTCCTCCGACAAGGCATCTCTGGGACAGACAGACGCAGAGACAGACGGACATCTGACAGAGGGGGTAAAAGCACAAGCCCCGGAGAAAAACCTCGCCGGCACACCCTAACCCTAACCACTTTGACCCTCTGTGGCTCCGACCTCCCATTTGTGTCCTCTCCGGCATCCCCGGCCACGACGGCAGGAAAAGACCTGGGAATTGTGCGTCTGCAGAGTCCCAGTTCTAGAGGACGCTGTCGCAACCCTGGAAACGCTTTCGAAACGGCGAGAGGATGCTCCGAAACACACCCAAAGCGGCTGGTACAAATGGAACCATTTCTCATCTGCTTCCTGCTCCGACCTCTGGCCTTCTGAGGTCCCCGGTGGGCTCCTCGTCTTGCAGCCTGGCTCGCCTCGAGAACGCCCACTGCGCCTCCCAAGAAATAGATATTCTTCAGGTTTCCTCTGGTCCCTCCAGAAGTAGGGCCGGAGGTGGACTCAAACGGGAAACCAGCAGGGGGAGAAAGCAACAGCCAGGCAGGCCCACAAGATTGGCCACAAACACCCCAGTTCCTTCTCACACCATTCCAGGGGGGGAAACACCCCCCCCAATCCCCTAACATAACACACCCCTTTAAAAAAAGAAGAATTCAATTCTCTCCCATCCCCGAGCCAAAAGGAGCCAACCTGGAAGCTAGATCAAACACCCTCTTGGACCTGGCTGGCGTCTACCCACCCACCTTGCCCGGCGCTTGGTTTTCTCAAGCCAGTTGAAATCTTTGCAAAAGCAGCACTTTACATAAAAAGAGGACGAAGTGGAAAGTCTGTCGTGCTCATGCTTATGTTCCTGGATTTTCTTTCTTTCTTTCTTTCTTTCTTTCTTTCTTTCTTTCTTTCTTTCTTTCTTTCTTTCTTTCTTTCTTTCTTTCT
>JAHTLZ010003592.1:0-11022 GCA_023846285.1 Phrynocephalus versicolor | reverse complement strand
CCCAAAAAGGTATCACAGAAGGAATGCAAGCCTAGCAAAAGGCTACATTTCTCTTGGTGGAGATGCCGGGGACTCTCGCCCTCTGGAAGTGAGCAGGGTCCAGACCAGGCGAGGCCGTACGGCTAGCCGTGGGCTGACCGGGTCAGTGCACACCTCACCGCTTGTTGAGGGACCTACTTCATCCTACGGAACAGCTTTGGCGTCCTCGCTTGGAGAGAAAAACCGGCCGGCCATCGCAGGACAAGCTCTGCAGAGTATTTGGTAAGAGAATGCACTTAAAGCACACACATACATACTGTTTGTTTCAAGGGGGTCGCTCCCCCACCCGGGAAGTGAGGGGTTTGAGACTGTAAAAGTCAAGACAACTCCAAAATCTTCCTAATGAAAAGGAAGTGGAGGGTTTGAAGTTCTGAGACCTTCTCTACGGAGATGTGAAGAACTGAGACAACTCTAGAACCTTCCCTAACTTGCATTTGGTTTTGCTCAAAAATTTACATTGGGTTGTGATTTACGTTCAATTTTTACTCTGTAACAGCAAAGAGGCACAAGCCTCTAATCTCAAGCAAACACATACACACATTTGGGATAGATCTAGGGCCTAGAATCACCCTCAGGCAGGGGAAAAGACTAAGTTGGGAGGGGGAATATGAAAATGTTGGGAATATGAGCGGTCTCTGAATTCAACGAATGGTTTGCGTGAAAGAAAGGCCAGGAGACAGTCTCCTATGGCTGGGCGTGTGTGACCTGTGCGTTTTCTAGTCGGGCGACCGCATCTAGGCCACAGGTGAATCATATGGTGTGTGTGTGTACTATTCTAGCAGCAGGTGCGAATTCAGAGACACTATGGGGGCTAGCTTCAGTAAAGCACCCACCCCGTTAGGATGTTTCACTTCAAACTGGGACATTGCTATCGGAAACTTTGAATCAAACTATAAACTGCAGAAAAGTCAGCTGAAAACCCTGTGCCGTAATAATTGGACAGCAATCCAGCTAGATTGGCCACCAGAGGGCACCTTTGATGAATCAGTAATTACACAGTTGTGGCACAAGATCTGCAGACATTATCCTGAACAAATACCATACATAGAGTTGTGGCGTCGCAGTGTGGTACAGAATCCACCTTGGCTCAGAGCGTGTAAGGCGCTGCCACCCAAGGCACATCTCTATGTTCTAGAAACGAAGGCACAGAAGGCGGTCTTGGAAAGCAATCCAGATGACTACCTTCCAATAGTACCGCCCCCCCATATCCATATAATCCAGATGTACACTCACCAGTGCCTCTCAGTCAGAACAATCCATTTAGTCCAAAGCAGCCCGGTGGGGACTCATTGCCTGGACGACACAATTCGTCTAACCAGTGTCCGCCACAGCGGGACGCTCCACTCATGGAAAGCACACCCCAATCCAAAGATACTGTCAAATCATCTTTAGATGTCTCTGCTAGGGGGTTAGAGGATGTGCCCCGAAAGTCTGAGCCCCTGTTCCCACAGGCAGCAGAAAATTCAGCAGTGGAACCACGTGTTCCAGAAAAAGTTGAGAAAATTGATAAGAAAGCCAGAGAAAGTGACATAATAGAAGAAGAGGAAGATAGCGAGGATGAGTTAACTGAGAAAGAATTCAGGCAAGCATTGTCAGAAAGCACAGAATGGACTAAAACAATGACTAGCAGAGTCATGAAAATGATCCACACTCATGGATCAATGCAGGACATTAATGACTATGTTTTAAAAGCAGCAGAAGCCAGAACTTTCCGCAAAAAGCAGCGTTATCTTATCAAAGCATACGATGCAACTGTATCCAGAGCTGCTTTCCTAGAGCGGCAAATAGCCGAAGCGGAAACCGCAGCTAAGGAAACAGAGGCTCATTTAGAACGAATAAAAGCAGAAGAAGCAGCAGCTGCCATGCATAGAGCTGCAATCCTAGACAGGCAAAAAACGGAAGAAGCTGCTCAAGCGGCTCACTTGGAGCGCTTAGCAGTCGAAGAAGAGGCAATAGCCAAACATAGAGCAGCACTCATAGAACGGCTTAGTGCAGAAGAGGCTACATCCGTAAAAACAGCACCTACACCAGAACAGACAACAAAGGGTGCAGAAGCAGGATTGTTTCCGCTCCGAAAAGTTTATGATGCAGTAACACCATTTCATGAGGGTCCCAGGCCCTACACAATGCAACACCTCCCCTTCACAAGCAGCGACCTGATTAACTGGAAGAATAATATGCCTAGCCTTAGTGAAGACCCAGACAGAGTGTACAGTACTCTGGAAAGCCTATTCAGTGTTTATTTGCCAAGTTTTGAGGACGTCCAACACTTAATAAAAGGACTGTTCTCTTCAGAAGAAACTAGGAGGATTTTTGAGGAAGCCAGGAAATCCCGTATTGCTTTAGGGGACACCCAGGCAGCAGCCGAAGCAGCCGTGCCAACTACCACCCCGCCCAACTGGGACTACAACGTAGACCCGGGTCGTAATGCACTACGCATCTATCACACAGCTATTCTGCAAGGTGTTAAAGCTGCAGGACGCAAGAAAGTCAATATGGCCAAAATTCTGGACGTTCTCCAGAAACCAGATGAGTCACCGGGAGCCTTTTTAGAGCGGTTATGCCAAGCCTACAGACAGTATTCGCCCATAGACCCAGAGGACCCAGCTATGGAGTCCATCATTAAGAATGCCTTCATCTCCCAAGCAGCCCCCGACATTAGGAGGAAAATCCAAAAGCAGGAGAATTTCATGGGTCAAAGTCTCCAGTGGTTAGTTCAGCTTGCACATACTACCTTTATTAATAGGGAGGATGAACAAACTCCCCAGAAATCCAAGCCTCCAGCTCAGCCCAAGAAGCTGATGGCCCTTCAACGCCTCCCAGTGCCCCAAGGGCAGTTTCCACGGAGGCAGGCTGCACAGCACTCCCCTCAACAGGTAGACAGAGATACCTGTAGGCACTGCAAACAGCAAGGACATTGGTCCAGGGACTGTTATTTACGTCAGCAAAATTGGAATAATACTGCACCACGACCACGTCGTTCTTGGCAAGGCCCATCGGCACGCCAGAACTTCCCAGGTTCTTACTGCCCAAATCCATGGCAACAGGGCAGACAACAAGGTAATTTCCAGCCCAGGAACTTCCAAGGCCCACCTCAGCAATTTCAAACTCCTGCATATAGGCAGCCTTCACAATACCAACAATACCCGCAGTCCAATAATAACCCCTTCCGTGGGTCAGTCCAGATGACCTCAGGTCCTGCCCAGCGTCCACAAAAACCCCAGATGTCACAGGATACACAAGCACCACAGCAATTAGGAGAATGGGATCCTCCTTACCAGAATGTTATGGCCTTAGAAGAAGAGGAAGAGTCATATTGACTAGCTCACAATACTAAAGCCACAGAACCCATTATCACTCTTCAAACAGGACAGCGTGCTTTAAAATTCCTAGTGGATACCGGTGCCAGTCATTCTGTCATCCCAAAACTAATGAAACCCATTGAACAATCTAACTCAGTCAACGTGTTAGGAGCAACAGGAAAGGCCCAAAAGGTTCACTTCATGCACCCTGTAACTTGCAAGTTGGGAGGGCACATTGTCCAACACAAATTCTTGTATATGCCAGAATGCCCAATCCCTCTTCTAGGCAGAGACTTGCTATTTAAAATGGGAGCCCAAATTACCTTTACCCCTAAAGGTGAAGTTTTCCTGTCTACAAATCAACAAGAGCCCACCGGAGAAATTTGCCTGGAATATCCACTCAAAGAGCAGTGGCGCTTGATGGTTCTTAAAGGAGAATCAACTCAATTATCCCCACAATTTCTGGCACACATAGACCCCAGCGTATGGGCAGAAGGGAACCCACCTGGGATGGCAAAAAATATTCCGCCATTTGTAGTCCAACTGAAACCATTTGCAGGCCCAGTTTACGTTCCCCAATACGCCATAGGGAGAGCAGCAGCAGAAGGTATATGGGTTCACTTGGAAAGGCTCCTTAAACATGGCATTCTCCTTCCATGTCAATCACAATGGAACACGCCCCTTCTTCCGGTTCGCAAGCCTGATGGGAGTTATAGGCCGGTTCAGGACTTGCGCCAAGTCAATGACGTGGTACAGCCTCTTTGCCCCTGTGTACCGAACCCTTACACGATTTTGAGCTTAATACCCCCCACAGCCAAGTATTTCACTGTTTTGGACCTCAAAGATGCCTATTTTTGTTGCCGTTTGGCTCCACAGAGCCAGCCAATTTTTGCATTCCAGTGGGAGGACCCTCACACCGGAAGCAAACAACAAATGATGTGGTCTAGATTGCCTATGGGGTTCCGAAACTCGGCAACGTTATTTGGGGTCGCCCTAGCCTCAGACCTTGCTAGTTTCCCCCGGAAGGAAGGTCAAATAGTTCTCCAATACGTGGACGACATTTTGGCAGGAACTGAGACTTTACAGGACTGTGAAGAGCTCACAATAGCTCTTCTCAATCATTTAGCAGCAGCAGGGTACCGTGTTTCCCAAAAGAAAGCCCAAATTTGCCAAGAGACTGTAAAATATTTGGGGTTTGACATCTCTCAACAAAAACGTCAGCTCCGTGATGAAAGGAAGGAAGCCATACTCCAAATCCCCACACCCAAAAACAGAAGGGAGTTAAGGGGTTTCTTAGGAGCAGCGGGCTTCTGTAGAATATGGATTCCAAACTTCAGCCTTTTAGCCAAGCCTCTCAATTTTGCCACCCGAGGCTCAGATAATGACCCTTTCATTTGGGGCCCTGAACAACAACAAAGCTTCATGGACATTAAGACTGCACTCATACAGGCACCAGCGCTAGGTCTCCCTGACCCAGGTAAACCATTTTATCTGTATGTAGATGAAGAAGAAGGCGTTGCTAAGGGAGTTTTGTGTCAAAAACTAGGCAGTTGGCAACAACCTGTGGCCTACCTGTCAGAAAAACTCACAACAACAGAGCAAGGTTTACCTTTTTGTATGCGAGGCGTTGTAGCCTTAGCTGCGCTGCTAAAAAAAGCAGATAAATTCACTTTTGGTCAACCCACAAACTGTGTAACTAGACATGCGGTACTGCCACTCCTAGATGCAAAAGGGGGCTATCATTTATCTCAAGCAGCCATGATGAAATGCCAGAAGTTATTTGCCAGGTCAGGTCTCACCTTTAAAACAACAGAAGGCCTAAATCCAGCAACCTTGTTACCAATCAGTGACCAACCTGCTACGCATGATTGTATACAAACCCTAGATGAATTCTACTCCTCACGCCCAGACCTCCATGACACACCAAATCCCCAATGGAGAAGTTGGTTTGTAGACGGCAGCAGTTCTGTACAAAATGGGGTCCGCAGAGCAGGCTATGCTATAGTGGAACTTGAAGATACCGTCATTGAGGCCAAGCCTTTGCCTCCTGGCACTTCTGCCCAGCATGCAGAAATCATTGCTCTAACTAGAGCACTAGAACTCTCAGAAAATCAGTGCATAAACATTTATACAGACTCTAAGTATGCCTTCCTTACTTTACATGCCCATGGAGCCCTTTGGAGGGAGAGGGGGTTATTGACGACGGAGGGGGCTCCCATGGCTCACCCGGAAGCACTATTACAACTCTTAGATGCTATATGGAAGCCCCAGCAGGTGGCAGTCATGCATTGCTTTGCACACAAGGCAGGCCATAGTTTCGAAGCAAGGGGAAACAGATTAGCTGATCGCATTGCTAAAGAAGCAGCCAATAACTCAATGACCTTACAGCTCAGTCTAATTCCAATTGATCTCCTTCCCAACCATCCACCTATCTATTCTGCAGCAGAACACCAGTTAGCAGCTGAACAGGACTTTTCCCAAACTCCAGAAGGATGGTACCTTACTCCTGGAGGACAGATCTGGGTTCCTGAATGTTTAGCTCGACAGGTTTTGCTCAACCATCATGCTAGCACACATCAAGGGCCGGACGTCGCTTTCCACCATTTAAGTCCTTATTTGTATATTGCTAGACTACGCCAGATTGCTTCTAATATTTCTCAGCGTTGTGTACTTTGTCAGCGGAACAACCCACGTTCTGGACGACTACCTCCTCCTGGTTTGCAGCGTCAGGGGCAAGAACCCTTTGAGGATTTACAAATAGACTTTACTGAATTACCAAAAAGTGGTCTCTTTCATTATTTGCTGGTTATTGTGTGTACCTACACCAATTGGGTTGAAGCCTTTCCTACCAAAACAGAGAAGGCTTCTGAGGTCACCAGGTGTCTCCTCAGAGACCTTATCCCCAGGTATGGTTTATTGATTAGGACAATCCAAAGTGACAATGGCCCAGCCTTCGTTCACCATATACTACAAGGCCTAGCACAGGCCTTACAAATCAAATGGAACTTGCATGCTGCTTATAGACCACAGAGTTCTGCTAAAGTAGAGAGAATGAACAGGACTCTTAAGTCTCACCTTTCCAAATTGACTCAAGAGACTGGGAAAACTTGGGTAGACATGCTTCCACTAGCATTGTATAGATCAAGGACTACTCCTTTGAAACATATAGGTCTATCCCCATTTGAATTGCTCTTTGGGAGACCAGTTCCTATTACCTCAGGGTTACGCCCAGAAAATGTTGCTTCAGTGACACATGAACAATATATACAGTCTCTTGCGCGATCTCTCTGCTCTCTCCACAGATGGTACCAGAATCGCCTCCCAGTGGTGCTACAAGAACCACTTCATCAATTTCGCCCCGGGGACACCGTTTGGATTAAAGATTGGAACCGAGCATCCCTCCAGCCACGTTGGAAAGGCCCCTTCACGGTCCTCTTGGCCACACCCACAGCCGTAAAAGTCACCGAAATTATTCCATGGGTTCATCATACACGTGTCAAGCCAGCCGCCTCTGAGGAGGACGACGTGGTCCCACCCTCTGCTGAGCTCACCGCATGCTCCGGAAGCCAGGAGCAGCCATCTGACAGCCCAATCGCCGCAGATTTCGCTGCGGGGGGAGGAGTTCCCACCACAGACCCCACTGTCGGAAGTCAGTTTGCAACGCCCCCCAGTTCCAGCTCTCCATTTTCGCCGTGCCCCAATCCTGAGTTTCCATTTGCCTCCTCTTTAAATCCAGCAGCCAAAGAATGGAGGTCTTTCCCTGATCCAGATGATGAATTAAAACTAACTTTAAAGTGCATTCCCTCAGGGACCCAACAGCCACAAGAGCCTGCTTAAGGCCCAGCTAGAGAGGGGAGAAGCGGGAAAATAAAAATCTTCCTTGAAAAAGCAGCAGGGAAAACAGTCATTAGCCACGGCCCCTCCTTTCCCCCCTTTGAGTAGCTGTTTGTCTCACTGCCAAGAGAAACTGATAAGCCGTGCCGTACTGTGTGCATATCATCTCCCTACCCCCCTTCACAACCCAGCTGCAACTCCAGAGAACAAAGCACTCCTGTTTGCCAGGACAATAGCTACGTTCATTTTTTTTTCATTCACCCCCCTTTCCTTGAGACTGTTCCTGACTTAACTCCATTTTGTTTCTCAGCTTGTTGAAAAATTATAGCCTTACTGGGACTGAATAAGGCTGAAAAAGGCTGTTTTGAACTGCTCTTAGCTGTGGAATTTTCAAAGGGGACGAAACAATTACAACAAGGTTCCCTTTCCCTCTCCAGAGAATAACATATTCCTTGTCTACATAGAGGGCAATAGCTGCCTTTCTTCCACTCATTCCCTTTTTCCTCTTGCAAAGGAACTGCCCTGAACTGTGGAAATTAATTCCTTTTGCTGCTAAAGAAAAACAGCCCCTTTCACTGCTTTCTGCTACATACAATCCACAACATTCCAAGAGCTGGGAATTCAATGCTGTTTAAATTCAATAACTTGTAAAAATCATATCTCTCTCTCTCCCTGACTCTGCTGCAACTACAGACTTCCAGGGAGAAAAAGCCTTCAGTGCCTGAACACTCTTTTAAATCTACAGTATCTCAAACGAAGAAATTCCTTGACTTTGTAGCTATCAATCACTTGACCCTGCCAGACTATACACAAGCATCAACAGTTTCCTTTGAATCCAGCCCAGCACATCATAGCAGCTGAGCAAACTAATCTCATTGCCTTTGCCTAATCTCTGAACATTTATAAAAAACAAGAACTCTGAATACTCACAGCCGCATTTTCCTTTTGCATCCAATGACGGCTGCGTGAGAACGGGCTCCCGGGAGGGACCGAAACTTTCTGCACGGACTCTGCATTCCTGCACCCGTCGCCATTGGGGCGGAGCTTTTTCTGCCTTTCCCTTCTTCTTCCCAGAGTTCCGGCGCCTCGTCTACGTCACACACACATTCCTCTGCTTCCAGGTTAACTCTCTTTCTGCCTACAGGAAAGTTAACCAGCTACGTGAGGTAGTTGGAAGGTTTCAGCAAGCAGCTTTTAACTACAACAGTATTTTTCCTCTGAGTTTGTGTGTTCATTCTTTATGTTTTTATGACTCCCATGTCTTCTGTTGCAGGGTTACAAACTATGAACAGTCTGCTGGGCCAGGGTCCAGACACCATTGCCTCCACTGGGCTTTCAAGCATTCCGTGGTGGCCTTGGGTAAAGATGGATGCTGGTATCAGAACTGCACTAGCTTTATATTTTATGGTTTGGCTAGCATATCTGTATTATGTTTGGAAATACAGAATGCTTCTTCGGGCAGGCCATGGAGTTTTGCTAGCTCTTACGCCTCTGATGCTCCCTGCAAGCCTTATTTCTGCAGATGTGCTCACTGTAAGCACATCACTAGCTGTGCCAAACCCATCTACTATTTCTACTTCGTTATTTAAAGGGGTAGTGCCATGGTGGGTTTGGTTTTTCTTGGCAGTCACTCTTGCCTTTTGGCTGCATGGGATCTATTACACTTGGAAAGAAGGTGCATTGTTATCCCCTGGGCTTAAGAAGGTGGTGGTTACTGTAATCATGCTCCCCTCATGTTTTGCAGCCCCCTTACCACATGCTGAATCATGCTCTCCTTGCATTGTTTCTGCTAAACATGGTAGCCAGGTAATCCAAACCTTGCTGTTTTACACCCAAAGGCCACAAGAGTGTAAGCAGCCAGGTGTTACCTGCCTTAACCAAGGCACTCTGTACCACATGTGCCAAACCCCTGATAGCAAAATTCCTTGTTACCAGCCTGAGATTCCTCTACGTTACAAAATCACTGTTTGGGCTGGCCTACCTAAGACCACAGACCCACTGAGAGTCCACCCAGCAGGTGGTGGCAAACTGTTTTACCTCAATTCGACCATTGTTGTTAAACAGAGCACAGAACCTGCTTCGGTTTGGATCCCAGCATGTCATGCACTGGCACAGGGAAAAGGTTCTCATTGTGGCACTTATGCTTGGCATCAGAGTTACAAATCTGCTCACAAATATTTGTGTTTTCCTCATCGAGGTTGGCCCGATGGAAATCCTGAAATTTGGA
Organism: Phrynocephalus versicolor; assembly: GCA_023846285.1. NCBI lineage: Eukaryota > Metazoa > Chordata > Lepidosauria > Squamata > Agamidae > Phrynocephalus > Phrynocephalus versicolor. The sequence goes on along the minus strand of JAHTLZ010003592.1, from coordinate 1,620 downwards.
ACCCCTGCGGGCGAACTGCAAAATGTGCAGGATGGTCGTGCGTGTGTGATTATACAGGTGGTGGTGGTTTTCCAGGATGCCCACACATTCTGCACTTCGACTGGGTAAGGGATAATTATGTGAATATTGAGGTGGCCAGGTCCCATCCAGCAATCCAAGTTTATGGGTTTGGTATAAATGGGATTGGCAAAGATCCAAAAACTTATCTCACCATTACCCAGGAAGTTGTAGGTGCAGGGCAAAGGAAGAACCACACCTGGTCAGTTGATACAGCTTTGGAAAAATTGCAACGTAACCCTCTGCAACAAATTCCTGATGCTACTAGGAATTTGTTTATAGACTTGGCCCAACAAATTGCCACGACCCTTGGTGTCAATGATTGTTTTGTGTGTGGAGGTACTACTGGGGCCACCTGGCCTTGGGAAGTGATGGAGGTCTCTCCTGCCTTATACAATTCACTCTCTAAACAAGGGAACATTACCCAAAGAGGTTCAACACACCACTTGACTTGGGCTGTAACTTCTCAGCTTGTAGGAAAAATTTGTTACTCAAAGACAGGCTCGATCCCCGTGGGCTTTCTCACTTGTTTAGGCTCGTGGGACAATGGTACATGGCTGTCTCCATCTAACACCTCACAGCCTGTACAATTGAATGCCACAATTCTCCCTTACATTCATTTCAACACTACAATGCCCTGGCTAGCACCAGAGGGCATGTATTGGGTCTGTGGTCAATATGCTTATGAGTTACTTCCTGCACAATGGTCTGGGTCATGTGTCTTAGGATATATCAAGCCATCATTTTTCCTAGTCCCAATCAAAACACAACAGTTTTTATCAGCTCCTCTGTACACACGCATGTCTCGCAAAAAGAGAGCGGACACACCTTTTGCTGGTTTTGAATGCAAGAGCCCAGGTGATTACAAGAATGACATATGGGACTCTCAAAGGATAGTATGTATTTACGGCCCCGCCAGTTGGGCACGAGATGGCAGTTACGGATACCGGACGCCTATTTACCTGCTCAATAGGTTAATCCGCTTACAAGCAGTCCTTGATCTGTCTGGTCAACGTATTACCAAAGCATTGACCACACTTGCCGATGCTACAGATCAGCTGCGCACCGCAGTCTACCAAAACAGGCTCGGTCTCGATTTTCTTCTCGCCACGGAAAATGGCCTCTGTGCCAAGTTCAATCTCACGAACTGCTGTTTAAAAATTGACCCTGTAGGTAAGGTTGTCACTCAATTGACCTCTGAGATTAAACAGCTTACTTTTAACCCTGTCCAACAATGGGATGGCCTCCAAGGGGATTGGCTTCATAGTTTTCTCCCACAAGGGTGGATGAAAAGCCTGTTCACCATGCTGGTAGGCCCAATCTGCATTCTGGTTCTCTTATGTATCTTTGCTCCTTGTATGCTACGATTCTTCAGGAATTCTGTGCAGAACATAGCTAATCAGGTATCTAGGCCAAAAATTGTTGCTCTCATGCAGGCTTATGAACGAGACCCATCCTACAGGAGGATTCCTTGGGACGACTCAGGTTTCTGAGTGTCCTTGAATCACAGGGGGAAGTGTAGACTAGGGTCTTAAAATGGCTTCTCTTATGCTAACCAAGAAT
>JAHTLZ010003591.1:0-17344 GCA_023846285.1 Phrynocephalus versicolor | reverse complement strand
TTGTTGTTGTTGTTGTTGTTGTTGTTGTTGTTGTTGTTGTTGTTGTTCAGTCATATCCGACTCTTTGTGACCCCATGGACCAGAGCTCGCCAGGCCTTCCTATCTTCCACTGCCTCCTGGAGTTTGGTTAAATCCATATTGGTTGCATCGATGACACTGTCCAACCATCTCATTCTCTGCCGTCCTCTTTTCCTTTTGCCTTCAATCTTTCTCAACATCAGGGACTTTTCCAAGGACTCCTCTCTCCTCATGAAGTGGCCAAAGTACTGGAGCCTCAGCTTTAATTGTACTGGACACTATATTATCCCTCATTCCGTAAGTCGCCTTGGGTCCTTGTTCCACGGAGAAAGGCGGGGTAAAAATACTCTCAAATAAATAAGTAAGTAAATAAATACAGTAAATAACTCGGGAGACTGTGGATCACAGCTTCGCCTGCTGAATCCCTCAGTGCACCCATTAGAGCAGTGCACATAGCAGCAATGCACAGCAGGATCACAGAAGGAGAGGGGGAGAAGGGTAAGGTTGATGCGGTTCAGGTAGCCAGTAAGGGCCTTTTCACACAACCCCTAAGATCCGCTGGCCACTTAAATTCGGACCAGAGATCTTGGGGGTTCGTTACTCTTCCTGCGTCCCCACCCCTCCACACTTCCTTGCTCCTGTCCTGTCTGCGTGAGGGGAGGGAGAAAAAAAAGGGACAAAAGAATGCAGGCTCACCTCCGTCTGCCTGTCCAAGCCGCCCCGAGCCCTGTTGTCGTCCTGATTCCTTCTCTTCAAGGGGCGGGAGGCAAAAACAACAACAACAACAACAACAACAAACAGAAGCGAGGAGAGCCCGGCACTCTAGGTTACATCCGGATCTGGGATTTTTCACCCTCTGAGAGCAGGAGCCTGAAAAGTGTGCTGGGACGCGCTTAGGTGGGCGTGGTCGCACTTAATTTTCTGTAAACTCTGGAGCTGGTGGGGAAACAATTTTAAGCTCTGGAGCTGGGAGCCATTTGCGGTGGAGTTTAGGAGTTGTGTACAAATACCCTAAGTTGTGGTCGGAATTGTAGGAGAAAGACCTCAGCATACAGTGGGAAGCGGTGTGAGACAAAGAAGGTCTGTTTCCAATAAACATTGGTCACCATCTCCATCTTTTTTTAATCACTGGTGCAATGGTAAGTTGTGTGGGTATTTATTTATTTATATATTTAAGAGTATTTTTACCCTACCTTTCTCCTTGGAAAAGGACCCAAGGCGGCTTACAGTAATGAGGGATAATATGCAGTCCAGTACAATTAAGATATGTTCAAGTGTGGTTATGCTTTCTCAGCATTTCTGTTCAAGAAGTCTTTTTAACTGATTATTCTGGGTCCTGATGGCGATTTTAGTGCAGTGTTTTAATATATTGTATTTATTGTATTTAAATGTTTTATTGTTTTAATTTTATTGCAATTTGATGTTTTAATTGTCTAAATTGTTAACTTTGATTGTGAGCCGCCCAGAGACCTTTGGGTAGTGGGCAGCATACAAGCTATATAAATAAATAAAATAAATAAATAAAATAAATTTGCTCGAGGGAAGTGTCCACCACACCCTTGCTGGGCAGCACAAGTGCTGCTTTCCAGGTGAGAGCTAAGCAGAGGGTGTGTGGGGCACTAGGACTAACATCCATGATAGAGATGGGCATGAACTGAATGACAAATCAGAAAAAACAACACCCCACACAAACCATGTTGGCTTGTGGTTCAGCTCATGGTTCTGTTTGTGCAACTCCGAATTTTTCCCCCACTTTGCTTTGGCAAAGCTGGCTCCTCCACCCCCTTCCCGTTTTCCCTGTCGCAGCCACCCTACCTGGTCCCGTGGCCTCCTCTTCCTCTTGCCCCACCACCACCGTCATCTTCAGAGAGCCAGGCCCCCTATCTGTGTGCACGCACTTGCCTGTCGCCTAATAGGTGTGCACATGGGCAGAGACACTTGCCCTAGTTCCAAGAATGGTCGACAGGCCAGCTGTCTCCGAAGATGATGGTAGTGGTGGCAGCGGCAGTGGTCAGGAGTCAGGGGGGCTCTGGGAAGGGCTTTGTCTTTCTGGGAGTTTGGAGGTGGTTCATGGTTCACGGGTAGCCACAAACCGTGAACCATCACGAACCACTGGCTTTGTGGTTCGTGCTTATCTCTAATCCACTGTGCCTTTCCCTAAGAGGGTGCTGGCCATCTGATTACGCAGCTGCTTCCACTGGGTGAGCCCCGTGGTGGCTTCAGTGGGCTAGAGCGCTGAAACTGTCGGCTGCAAAGTCGGCAGCTCGGCGGTTCGAATCTCGGGTGCCATGCAGTGGAGCGAGCTCCCGCTGTTAACCCCAGCTCCTGCCAACTTAGCAGTTCGAAAGCATGAACAGTGGACCCTCATATAACAAAGGGTTTGTATAACATAAAATCTGTAAAACATAAAAAATTTGGGAGAGAGGGAAAATTTGCTTAACAGAATCGTCTATGGGACGAATCCGTACAACATAAAAATGGTCATGATTAGGGATTACTCTGTTTTCAATGCATTCCTATGGGAAATTTGTATAAAGGAAAATATGCTTAACAGAATTTCATTTGGAACGAATTAATTCCTTTATACAAGGTACCACTGTAAATGCAAGTAGATCAGACATGTCCAAAGTCAGGCCCGGGGGCCAAATGCGGCCCATTTTCAAATTCTGAGCAGCCCGTGGCTTATCTCCCCACCTGCTCAGCCTGTCACACAACCCCAACAGCTGGAGGTATTAGCTTGCAATTTTATGGTTTGCTTGCCCTCCCTGCCTCTGTCCATCCCCCCCCAGGCACCTTCCCACACTATCCACCTGCAGCTCTATTGCTGCAGCATCCTCCCTGCCTCCTTGCATGTTACAGAGACTTGTCCAAAGTCTGGCCCGGGGGCTAAATGCGGCTGAATGGTTGGCCCCCACACATTTTCACCTCACCAATTCTGGCCCTCCTTGCAAAAAGTTTGGACAGCCCTGAAGTAGATAAATCAGTACTGCTGTAAAAAGCAGGAAGGTCAGCGGTGTTCCGTGTGTAGAAATGCCTTCAGCCATGCCGGCCACATGGCCACGGACTTGCACAACACTGGCTCTTGGACTTGGAAACGGAGATGAACACTGCTCTAGAGTTGCACATGATTAGCACACATGTGCTGCGAGGGGGGGACCTTTACTTTTTCTTTCCACTGGGTAAACAAAGTGGGTCTGCTGAGAATGACGGCTATGAGCCATGTACAAAAACTTCCAATTTCTCACAGAACTGGGCCGAGAAGGAGATTCTCTGTATTGCAAATTCCTCTGGGGAGGTGTGGTGAGATTTCTGGAGGTTCTGTGCGGAGTGGATGGAAAATGTTTGCAGATCAGGATGTTCACCTAGGCAGAAATAAACCTGTCAGGAAGCCAAGCGGGCAGGGAGCCAATCATGGCTTTCAAAAATGTCGGGAATGGTAAAGAATAAGAAAATATTGCTCTCTGAGCCTTTTGAGATGCATTAGTAAGACATTATGTGAAACAAGGGGAGCTTGGAAATAATTTGTTAGTTTTAATCCTTTATCACCCCCTTTTTTTTTGCTTAATGTTTTAACTTGATTTGACACTTTCAGTGCTACGGTTTTCACACCAAAAGCAGTAAATCATCATTATGACCTCCGTCTAGAAGGCCCACTAGCTTTCTAATCATGCATGGCTCATTCTAATTGCACACTGCAGGAAGTCAATCCGCAATTAGGGATGAAAAGTTACTGCGGTGGATAAATGTCCACCAGCTGCTGTTGCTTTCTATAATGAAAAACAAAAAGATAATTTCTTTCCCCCCCAAATGTGGTATTGGCTAAAATCCTTTGTGACTGTAATATTAAGTTGTGTGTGTTAGTTGTGTTGTGACAGTTGTGACCGACTCTTTGTGACACTATGTCCATGGAGTTTTTCTTGGCAGGAATAGTGGAGTGGCTTTGCCAGTTCCTACTCCAGGCGCCTACAGCACCTGGTATTCCCTGGTGGTCTCCCATCCAAGTACTAACCAGAGCTGACTAGCTTTCGAAATCAGCCAAGATTGGATGTGAAGTTATACTAAGAAGATCCATCATTAGGTGCCCAATTGAGCAATTACTTGCACAATGCTAGATAATAGAACTGTTTGTGGAACATGGGGTTCCATTGTAGTGTGAATCCTGCAATCATCTGTGTTTGTTTCAGCTATGAAGCTGCAGCTGTACAGAAAGATACTGGCTGTTCTATTCATAAGATTTCACATGTCTAGCATTTGCATCAACTTACTAGGAGATATGCTAGTAAACTGGGAATGTTTAGCCTTTCAAAAAGAAGCCTGAGGGGGGATATGATAGCTATCTTTAAATATTTGAAAGGATGTCATATTGAAGAGGGAACAGGTTTGTTTTCCATGGCTTCAGAGACTAGGACTCGGGGCAATGGTTTCAAACCACAGGAAAAGAGATTCCATTTGAACCTTCGGAAGAACTTCATAATGGTTACAGCGGTTCGGCAGTGGAATATGCTGCCACAAAGGAGGATGGTGGAGTCTCCTTTGGAGGTTTTTAAGCAGAGGCTGAATGGCCATCTGTTGGAAATACTGTGATGGGGGTTCCTGCATGGCAGGGGGTTGGACTGGATGGCCCTTGAGGTCTCTTCCAACTCTAGGATTTTATGATTCTATGCTATTTCTTTATTTTTTTTAAAAAAAAATCCAGTTTCTGCTTCCAAATCAGACACAGAGAATGATCACAGAAAGAAAACATTTATTTATTTATTTATTTATTTATTTATTTATTTATTTATTTATACCGCTCAATTTTCCCAAGGGAACTAGCCTGTTGTTAAGAGGTGAAAAGATGAGGCAGAAGAATGTTACAGATCCTTGACAGATGGAAGCAAAGCAAGGCGTGCTGCTTATTTACTGCCCTATAGCGCTTCAAGCACCCTCTGGGTGGTTTACAATTTATTTATGCAGGCTACACATTGCCCCCCTCTTCCCAGCAAGCTGGGTACTCATTTTACCAGCCTCTGAAGGATGGAAAGCTGAGTGAACCTTGAGCTGGCTCCCTGGGATTGAACCCCAAAGTCATGAGCACAGTGAGGGGCTGCAGTACAGCAGTTTTAACCACTGTAACACAAGATGGTAAGATGAGATCCTACAGTTTATTTAGAACAGCCAGCCTAGTGGTTTCTAGACGTTTTGGATCATGCCCCCATGAGACGTTGATATGGGATGCCATGTATGGAAGCCTGCTCAAGGAGAAATTTAGAGTTTGCTCATGGATTTCTGTTCCTGCCTTTCACCATTTAAAAAAAAAAAAAGGAGACTTAAGGCAGCCACTGTATCCAAGGAAACACCCGGCATATGTACCCTCACCTCCAAATTGTATGGCATGTCCTACCTAACAGTAGGGCTGGCCCATTGTTTACCTTAAGGCCATGGACACTAATGTCTCCCTAACGAGCCTATTAAGGCTTTGATCATCTTATGAGCCAATCAGACCAGGGGACAAGAGGTCAAGCTGACTATAAGGAGGTCTCTTGCACTAGCTACACTCAGACCGATGAAGCTGTTTGGATGAACAGCGAAACGTTTCTATCTCTCAAAAAAGAAGTCCAGTAGCCATGACTCAACTCCCAGATACATTTGTTCTTGAGACATCCGAAAGAGGCCATTTGCGTTGCTGGCGTTTTCCTCTTTCGTTTGTGCAAAACTTTCTTTAATTAAAGCCATATTTGTTTTTTCCTAGAGAAGAAGAAAGCTTTTTTGGCGGCCTTGGATTGTGTGCTTTTTTGGCTCCAAGGACAGGGGGTGGTGGTGTTTGTGCGTGAGTCCCAACTCGTATTTTAACTCTGGCGTCTGTGAATCGTTTGCTTTTCTCCCCCCAAGACGAAAAGCCAGCAGTTTTTCTGTGGGTTCACATGTTTGGATTCGTTAATGCAACTTCAGACAGGATTCTCCCCTCTTAAAAAGGGGGGGGTTCAACCTGTTGAGCTGAATACCTGTCATATTGCGGCAGCCGTTGAGAGCCAACATACCTGAGGAGAATTGGCTGAGGAAAAGACTATAGATGGTCTTTTAATTTGGGCCTATTATCACCTCCTTCGAAGTCTGCAAGTATAATCAGGTGCTGAGGTAATTAATTGGGTGTGAAGCGGCTGCCCTGCCAAAACTCCCTTGCACGGAAGGGGGAATCTACAGATATCCGATTGTAATTTTCCTTCTTATGTCAGTCTCGGAGACCTTTTCCCGGTTTCAGAGAAGAAGGTCGCACAGGACCAAATAGAGTACATAAGAAGAGCCACGCTGGATCAGGCCAAAGGCCCATCTGGTCCTGCTTCCTGTATCTCACAGTGGCCCCACCAGATGCTTCTGGGAGCGCACGAGACTAGATCTCTGTCTCCTGATACCACTCCCCTCCATCTGGCCCTTGAAGTACCTTGCTTTTAAGCCTGGAGATGACACATCTCCATCATGGTTTGTCACCTGTGATGGACTTTTCCTCCAGGAATCTGTCCGATCCCCTTTTGAAGGCTTCCAGGCTGGATGTAATCACCACCTCCTGTGGCAGGGAGTCCCACAGACTAACAACATACTGGGTTAAAAATTTTTTTTGTCTGTTTTCAGTCTCTCACAGTACTTGAACCTGAGGCACCACAGCCTTCTACGATACAGAGAGATGCTCCTATCCATTCCGTGTCCTCCGGCATTCATTTTGTTTAAAAAAAAATCTAGCTTCATTCTATCAAATGTTGTTGTTGTTGATAGGACAGCAACCAGTGCATCTTGTAGCTGGGAGTTCCACAGGTTCATGATATGCCGGGAAGTCGCTTCATTTGATTGGTCTTAAATCTTTTCCCATTCTCCACAGAGAGGACTGTGTTATATCTTACCGCCTGTGCAATTATTAATGGCAACTTTGGCAAGGAATCATGCCACAGAGAAGAGGTGGATATTCTAACTCAGAACGATTAGTGTGACTGCATAAGTGGAGATACAAAACCAGGCTTTAATTCTTTTACAAACAAAGACAAAGAAGAGAGGTGGTTTGAGAGAGGAGTAAGGGAAGCCATTCATGTGAGCATCAAAACCAAACCCCCTCCCTCAACAGAGGTGGCGGCCTCAGGCATAGTCTATCTGCTACTTATCAGGGTGTGCTTTCCAAAGTACCCAGACAAATCCAAAAGCCTTCACCACCAAGGCCATAGCTAACAACCCATTCTTGATAGGTTTCAGCACCTTAGGCCATTGTTCACCTTAAGGCTATGGATACTATTGTCTCCCTAACGAGCCTATTCAGGCTATTGTTCATCTTATGAGCCTAATTCAGATCAGGGTGACAAGAGATCAAAGCTGACTGACTATATAAGATGGAGGACTCTCACTAGCTGTATTCAGACTGACGAAGCTGTTTGGATGAGCAGCGAAACATTTCTGTCTCTCAAAAAAGAAGTCCAGTAGCCATGACTCAACTTCCAGATACATGGAGAGAGGGAAATCAATAAATTTGTGGGGGGAAACCATGCAAATCTCAGGAAGTCTATTCGCTCTGTTGTGTCCAACTCTTGGTCACTGTGTAGACTGATGCTCTCCAGGCCTTTCTTTCTCTTAGGGCGTTTATACACGACCCCTAAGCTCCGCAGCAAATGGCTGCAAGCTCCGGAGCTTAAAAATGTTTCCCCACCAACTCCGGAGCTAACAGAAAATTAAGTGCGACCCCGCCCACCTAAGCGCGACCCAGCGCACCTTTTAAGTACCTGCTCTCAGAAGGTGACAAGTCCTTTATGCGGATCTGCCGGGCTCTCCTCGCTTCTTTTTGTTGTTGTTGTTTTGCCTCCCGCCCCTTTAAGAGGAACCAGGAAGTAACCGGGGCTCGGAGCGGGGCTCGGAGCAACCTCCACCGGCACCGGAGGTAAGGCTTTCTTCTTTTGTCCCTTTTTAAGGCTTTTTCTTCCTCCCTCCCCTCACGCAGACAGAAGCAAGGAAGTGCGGAGTCGTGGGGAGGAAGGAAGAGCAACGAACCCCCAAGATCTCTGGTCCGAATTTAAGGGACCAGCGGATCTTAGGGGTCGTGTAAAAAGGCTCTTACAGATTCTTTTAGCAACACCCAAATCATTCCAGTGCCCCTTCAGATGATGTCAAACCAGTGAATCCTTGAGTGGGCCCATCTTTTTTCCCCACCACTGACTAATCCCAGAGTAATTGTTTTATCGAGAAAATCTGTTTGCCTAACATTTATTTATTATTTATTATTTCCATTTATATACCAACCGATTTCCCCAAAGGAACTCTGGGCAGCAAACAACCAGAAACAAATACAGTGGACCCTCGTATCACAAACGGTTTGTATAACATAAAATCTGCACAACATAAAAAATTCCAGAGATAGGGGAAATGTGCTTAACAGAATCGTCTATGGGGCGAATCCGTACAACATAAAAATGGTCGCGATTAGGGATTAATCAGTTTTCAGTGCATTCCTATGGAAAATTTGTATAAAGGAAAATTTGCTTAACATAATTTCATTTAGAATGAATTAATTTCGTTATACAAGTTACCACTGTAATTCAAATAGAGAACAATAGCAAATAAAAGATTAAGAATTGGGATAAGGCCAGCAGACCAAGATAAAACACAAGATGGCGGCACAACATGACCGCCATCTTGTGTTGTTCTTGGGTGTTGAATTGATCTTGGCTTCCAGAGAAATGCTTCCTTTTCAAAATAAATCAAGCCAAGTCCAAGACATCCAAGGGCTCTAAGATGGGCAACGTTGGCTCCAGAACCCAGGGGGAAAAATCCATTTTTTTGGACTACAGGACCTAGAATCCTTGAGCCAAAATGGCTCGTGGCCGTAAAAACCCAGAGATTCGGGCTTCTGTGATCCATAAAGGGCAACTGTTCTAACTTGCTCTGGTCGGCTCACATGTTTGTCTGTGTCTTATGCAGAGCGTGGAAGCGATTAGCCTGGGGGGATTCTGGGTGTTGTAGTCCCAAGCAGGATTTCCAAGAACCGGTTGCAGGAACACATGGAAGGGGTTGACTGTCTCTCTTGGCACACAGGTTCTGCCTGGTACTCAGTTCCGTGAACGAGAGGAGACTAATTCTGGAGTTTTAGAACCGAATGCCAAAGGTGTGTGCCCAATGCCTCCAACCATCTCCATCCTCCACCAATGAAAGGCCTAAGAGTTGACTCCATTTTGACCTCAGCAGGTAGAAGGATAGCAGCCAGGCTGCGCCACTGCAGGCCTCAGCTGGAGGCCTTCCAAAGGATTATTATTATCCAAGTTTTGGACTTGACCCTCAAGCAGCTGCGAGCCCAGGCGTAGATTTCTACCAGATGTGGAGGGGCTTGTTTTGGGGAGGGGAGGGGTTGTGGAAGCAGAAAGAAAGTCCAAACTCAAGCTGAAAAAATGGAGGTCAGCAGAGATAAGATTTATGGGTTGAATTATCTCTGAACGGCGCAATTTCATGGGGGCGAGGGAGAGGGGTTTAATATCGAAATATTGTTCATAATGATAAACTTCTGTTTTGCTCTCTCTCGGCGAAGCCCATCTGGAGATGTTGGGATTATCTCAAAAGGCTTGGTGCTGAGGATCCGAGGGGCCCCCCGGCCCTCCTGCATCCTCTCACCCAACAGCTCATCTCCTCCAAAGGAAAGTCACAACAATACAGTAGTTCCCTATCCAGCCCTCACCCAGGAGTTTCATTTACAACCTTGCATGCTCTCTGTAGTTTGAGTGATTGGGGGAGGAGGGGGGGATTTTTCTTAGCAATTGTCTATCAAAGCACTAACTGATGGTCCCTTCCAGCTGTTGGTTTCAAGAAAGAGAGCCCTGATTGGGTGTCCCATTACTCTCACTGTTGGTTGGTGGCAGTTGTTGGTTTGCTGTTGATCTGTTTGGTCGGTGGCTGGTATGTGTGCCGCAGCATACAGCAGTTTGTAACTTCAAGTAACTGTCTGAGAATTATTGTTATTGTTGTTGTTTGTTTGTTTGTTGTTAATTTATCACATAGCAGACAAGATAGCTACGCTGGATTTTGTATTACAAATCACTAGTCGAACGCTTCCCAGGCATTTAGGACTACGTGGTGCATCGGCGAATTATGCAAGCATATTCCAGTAACGTGGCTTTCTGCAACTGACTGATGGTGACTTTGTCAACTCCAATTTCTTCTAAATACTTGTTTAGCTCTTTAGGCACCGTACCCAGCATGCCAATTATCACCACCTGTACCGGTTTATGCCAGAGTCTCTGAAGTTCAATTTTCAGATCATGATATTGGGTAAATTTTTTTCAAGTTGTTTCTCTGTGACTCTACTTCACCTGGTATAGCAACATCAAGAATCCACACTTTTTTCTTCTCCACAATCACAATATCTGCGGTATTATGCTCCAAACTCCTGTCTGTCTGTATTCGGAGGTCCCAAAGTAATTTTGCATGTTTGTTTTCAATCACTTTTTCAGGTTTATGATGCCGCCAGTTCTTTGCTATGGGCAGATGATAGTTGTGACACAAATTCCAGCGGACCATTTGAGCAACTACATTATGACGCTGTTTGTAATAAGTCTGAGCAATTTTCTTGCAACAGCTCAATACATGGTCGATAGTTTCATCCGCCTCTTTACAGAGTCTACATGTGGGGGACTCGGCTGATTTTTCAATTCTAGCCTTAAGTGCATTTGTTCTGATAGCTTGTTCTTGAGCTGCAAAAATCAGGGCCTCTGTCTCTTTTTTCAGTGTTCCATTGGTCAGCCATCACCAAGTCTTTTCCTCATCTACTTTTCCTTTGATTTTTTTTTCGAGGAACTGCCCATGCAGTGCTTTATTATGCCAGCTATCAGCTCGTATTTGCATTGTTGTTTTCCTGTATTGACCTTTTGTTTGCTTTACTTCAAACACCTCCTTGTTCTTTACCTCCAACCATTCTGGCCTTGTCATGGCAGGGGGCTTAACCATACCAGAGAGGTCTTGACTGAGGAACAGAACTAAGTGCGCCCAACAACCCATGAATCATGGTAAAACATAGGGTATTTGTACACAACCCCTAAACTCCGCCGCAAATGGCTGCCAGCTCCGGAGCTTACAATTGTTTCCCCACCAGCTCCAGAGTTTGCAGGAAATTAAGTGTGACCACGCCCACCTAAGCGCGTCCCAGAACACTTTTCATGTACCTGCTCTTGGAGGGTGAAAATCCCCAGATCCGGATGTAATCTGGTGAGTGCTGGCCTCTCCTCGCTTCTGTTTGTTTTTTTTGCCTCCCGCCCCTTTCAGAGAAGGAATCAGGACGACGACGGGGCGGCTTGGACCGGCAGACGGAGGTGAGCCTGCATTCTTTTGTCCCTTTTTTTCTCCCTCCCCTCACGCAGACAGGAGCAAGGAAGTGCGGAGGGGTGGGGAGGCAGGAAGAGCAACGAACCCCCAAGATCTCTGGTCCGAATTTAAGTGGCCAGCGGATCTTAGGGGTCGTGTAAAAAGGACCATAATCAAAGAAGCTTATACTGTCTTGGTCGTTGCCTGGGTTAACAAGGACTGCGATGGGTGTTGATGAACGTGGACATCCGCCAGTGAATGAGCTACAGGTCACAGGTCCCATTGTTGAGCAACCAGGGCATGGGCCTGTAGAATTACTGGAAGTTGAACAATCTCAGAAGCGGCAGAAATCTACTTTACCAGAGAATCTTGGACTTGGTACTAAAGACTTGGACTCGGGCTTGTTGGGACCCAGTCCCAAAGACTTGCCAACATCACTGCCTGCAAATACCTCAGAATCTGTTATTGAGACTTTAAGTGCCAGTTAATGAAAAGGGGGCTGGTTTTCAGGGAATTTGAAGCTGTTCTCTGTGGGTCTCTGTGCTTCTGCTGTGTAGCAAAAGCAGACATTTACCAGAAATTCAAAACTCTGCCAGCTGCCCGAAATAGTTACCCACCCAGCTATCCTTCAAGGCTGGAGTGTTTCTCGGTGTAAGAATGACCTAAAATCATGGCTGGGGACATTGCGGCTCTCCAGATGTTGTTAGAGCACAAGCCACAGCTGGTGGAATTCACAGCCGGGCTATATTCTGCCTGTTGTAGCGTGGGGTTTAGTGATTTCAGCAAGTGATTTCAGCTCTGTGACATAGCAGGCTGGAGACAGCTTCTATACAACTCTTTATTCAGGGAGAGAACAAGACTGGGGACTGGGGAGAGGGAGCTACATTTATAGGAGCCAGGACTGGCTAGGAAAAGATACATTTTGGAGGGAACAATTACAAGCAATCACAAAGCTGCCTTTTGGCGGAAACCAATAGGATTGAGGATCCAAATGCAGAAACTTGAAATAACCAATAGGCCTGTTCCCTTTGGAACAGGAAGGCTGTTACTTCAACATAAGCAATTACAGATAATAGGAATACAGATCAATACGCAACACTGCCTGCCTTGGACTTGAAAGGAGCCGGGTTAGGGGAAGAAAAAATCTGTTAATTCTAGAGGAGAAGGAGAAGGGAAGCATTTTGAAGAGCTTAGATCAGACACGGACCACTTTAAATTGCTCTTGAATCACAAACAGGGGTGCAGAGAAATCCTTCTGTTGTCGAGATGAAAGCTGAGGCCGGCTGCCCACAGCAAGAGGAAAGCTCTTTGAAAATTATCCAGCCCCCTGGAGGGGTGGGCAGGGAGCCTGAAATGTGATCCAGACAAGACCAAGGTCTCCCCCCGGTCAGTCGAAAGGCAGAATGAGGAATAGGGGTGCTGTTGTGACGTGGGGTTTAGTGATTTCAGCAGTGATTTCAGCTCTTAGACATAGCAGGCTGGAGACATCTTCTAGTGTAACAGCTCTTTATTCAGGGAGAGAACAAGACTGGGGACTGGGGAGAGGGAGCTACATTTATAGGAGCCAGGACTGGCTAGGAAAAGATACATTTTGGAGGGAACAATTACAACCAATCACAAAGCTGCCTTTTGGCAGAGACCAATAGGATTGAGGATCCAAATGCAGCAACTTGAATAAACCAATAGGCCTGTTCCCTTTGGAACAGGAACAGAAACCAATGGGAATACAGATCAATACACAACAGGTGCAGCCTGCACTGGACGGGGTGACGCTCCCCTCGAAAACACAGGTGTGCAGCTTGGGGGTTGCTCCTGGTACGGTCTCTGAGGCTGGGATGCCCAGGTTTTAGCGGTAGCCAGCATTGCCTACGCACCATTAAAATGAGTGCATCCATTCTTGGAGACGTCTGACCCGGCCACAGGGACACATGCCCTAGTTTCGTCTCGGCTGGATTACTGCAACATGCTCTATGCGGGGCTGCCCTAGGGAACGTGCTTGGTCCAAAACACAGCAGCCAGATTGTTAACTAACTGGGGCTGAGTCCACACAACCCCGCTTCCCGGGTTGTTGCAGCAGCTCCACTGGCTGCCAATCCCGTTGGATGCCTAAACGGCTTGGCTCACTTGCTTTGTTTGGGAATAGGTGCGGTATATAAATATGAAAATAAATAAATAAATAAATTTCACAGCAAATTTTTTAAAAAAAATCCCCAAGGAAAGTTGTGGAAGCATCCTGAGTAACGGCCACGGTGAAAGGGGTGGGAATGGAGGTATCCTTAATCAAACGGGGGGGAAACATTGAAGCGTTCCCAAGATCTGTCTGGACCGGTCTCATTGGAGTTTATAAAAAATGTCAATCAGTTGAAAACGGAAGGATCCCCCAGGAAAAAAAACCTAAATAAATGCCATGACAGATAGGAAACTTTTAAACATCAACTGGGCTGCTCCAACTGTTTGGACGTGCTGTCAAGCTGCTGCAGCCAGTCCAGCATAATCTCCTCTGGGTTGGTCTTCTTTGACCCGGTGCAGCTTATATCTTATAAAAGGTAGGCCTCCATTAGTATTTATTTATTTATTTATTTATTTATTTATTTATTTATTTATTCACTTGGACACCGCCAGTCTTTTGAAGGGAATTCCAGGTGGTTTACAGTACAGTAGGACCGCTGTATCCACTGTTTCATTATCCACTGATTCAGTTATCCACGGTTGGCAGAGGAAAAAAAATAAATAATTCAGCAGCCACAAAGCAAGCTGTTGTCACAAACAGCAGCTGTAAAGCAAGCTATTGTCACAAATAGCATCTGTAAAGCAAGCTACTGTCACAAACAGTGGCCATAAAGCAAGCCACTGTCTCAAAACAGCAGTCATAAAGCAAGCTAGTGTCAGGAAGCAATTTGGGGGTGGATGGGCAGGCATTCTCTCTTATCCACGGTTTTCATTATCCATTGGAAGGCCTGGAACCAATCCCCAGCAGATACTGGGGTCCTACTGTAATTAAACAAAAAGAAGAAAGGAAAAATAGTACTAGTGGAAAAGAAGATAGATAAATAAAACATTAAATAGTAAAATAGTCAATAGACAAGTACAGTGGACCCTTGTATAACAAACAGCTTGTATAACATAAAATTTGTACAACATTAAAAAATCCGGAGATAGGGGAAATTTGCTTAACATAATTGCCTATGGGGAAAATCAGTACAACATAAAAATGGGATTACTCCATTTTCAATGCATTCCTATGGGAATCTGTATAAAGGAAAATTTGCTTAACATAATTTCATTTGGAACGAATTAATTCCTTTAGACAAGGTACCATTGTACTAAACAAAGCTAGCCCTGACCGGCAAGGAAAAACTAAAAATCACATAAACCTCAGGGCAAACAATAAAATGGCAACCCAAACAAACAATCACCTTAACAGTCGCCATATGCCTCTTTGAAGAGCAAGGTCTTAGACTTCGGTGCTCTCTTGAAAGCCGGCCGGAACTGTGCCAGACGTCTCTCACATGGAAGTTTGTTGCATAAGGTAGGGGTCGTTGCTGAGAAGGCTCGATTTCGAGTGATCATTTTCCAGGCCTCCCTGAAAATGGCTGCCTGCAGCGAGAATGCCTGTGTTGTTCTGGTGGGCCGAGTCACAGCTGAGTTTAGGAAGATTTGCTCCGCCAGGTATTCAGGTCCCAAGCTGTGGAGGGGTTTGTAAGTCAAAAGCAATACCTTGAACCTTATTCGGGAGGCAACGGATAACCAGTGCAGGTGGGTCAAGATTGGGGTGATGCCGTTATACCTGCCCGCGCCAACCACCCATCTGGCCGCTGCATTCTGTACCCTTTGCAGTCTCCGAATAAGGCCAAGGTCACACCTGGGTTTCGATCCTGATCTTCTGAAGGTCCGGCTTTTCCTCTTCTTCCCATCACGTGATTTAAATGTGGGAGAAGAGGTCTCACGTCAAAATCTGGTTTTTCAATTTTAAAGTGCAGTTCAGCCCCCTTGGCCAGCAGGTGGCGCTAGCACTTGAAAAAAACGGAAGACTTTTCTGGGGGAATTTAATTATGTGTCGGACTTCCTGTTACTCCGATATGGAGCCAAATTTTAAAAAAGCACCGATCGGCCCCAGGAACAGCCGGTGGGTGCTATGCAAAAAAATAAAATCAAAAGAAACCCGGATTATCACACAGCGTCTGCCTCTTTAAAAGCCAGATTTCAAAAGGTAGGCAAAAATTCCAGAGCCTGGAAGGTAGGTCACAGAAACCTCGGTTAAGGGAGCTTTTTTTCCCCAAAAAGCGGGGTGGCCATGAGGACTGTATTTTTGGGCACGATTTATTTAGTAATTTAAACTCTCTTTAAAGGGACATGTGACCGAGCTCCAAGAGTCATGGGAAGTCCTATGTAGAGCGTAGGGCTCCCTTTCTCCAGTTCTCTGGTTGTGCTCTATTGATTAGAGATGGTCACGTAGCACTTAGAACGAATCTCTCTGCCCCCCACTCACCCTTCTTTGCACGCTGCCAGGGTCCTTCTCCTCTGGCAGAGCACTTGTCTGGGAAGGAGCTTGGCCACCCCATCCCATCTCTTCAAACCCACCGAGTACTCTGATGAGAAGGTGGGGTGAGGATTTTCCAGCGGCCTGTGGAGGTGCATCTGGCCTGGCCGGATTCTTGCCTGGAATTGTGCATTGCCGGACAAGAAGGACCCCAGCAGCATGCCAAGAAGGGAGTGTGGCCTGACTGGACAGGTAGGTGTGACGTGAGCCTACATCGCACTTCTGGTGCCCTTCGGAGCGATTCGGATGAAGCGCTACGAAGTGCTTCGTGCCCATCTAGCGTAGAAGCACTCGAAAATCGTTTTGGGTGAAAAAATGGCACACAGACCATGGAAGTGTAGGGAAGGATTAAAAACTGCCCAATAACTAAATCAGCATTTCCACTACTGGTTATGTCAAACTTTCAGCCCAAGAAGCAAAGTTCATGACAAAGGTGAGGTGGCTGGCAACCTTTTATTTTCTACATTGTGGCTCAAATCCTGTGGTGTTGTTACACTGGCAGAAGGGAAACGGCAGAACTCACACTAATTAACCAGTCCCCACTTGAATACCTGATGCTGTCCTCAGCCACTTGACTGGCAGACAGTGAGGAATTGGAGCTGCGATTCATTCATTAGGGGCAGTTTGCCCCTCTGGGTTACTCTGTTTCTTTTCTGCTGGAGTAACCATGCAACAGGATTTTGGCCTATGTCTAAACATAGATAATAGATGATGCTGTAAGATGTCCCTCAATTCCCTATTCTCAATACTTGAACATGTCTTAATTGTAGTGGACTGTATATTTTCCGCCTTGGATCCTCTTTTCAAAGAGAAAGGAGGGGCAAAAATACTCTAAAATAAATAAATAAATAATATATCTAGTTTGTCCCTAGTTGCATCTTTAAGCCAGCTGGTGTCACGGTGAACCTTGAAGCGCAGATGCTCGTTGTAGACTCAGTCCCAAACAGAGGCCAACCACTCCTGATGCACTGAAACCGCAGGTGTTAACTTTCCCGAGCGCGCTTCGTACAACCGCTGGCAAACGGCTTAATTACTTGGATGGAAATGGACACGGCAGCTTTTCAGCTTCCTCCCTGGACCGTGAAGTCATCCATGTTCTGGTAAACAAAAATTTTAACAACTGCCGCTTGCCTCACATTGGCTAGGTTGTTTATACTGACCACGCTGTGGAGAAAAAAGAATAGCTCACATTCGGGTAGCGTCTTCCTCTACCATTCCACGGCCAAGCAGTGACCGGGGAAGCCTGCGTCCTCACCCAAGGGAGCATGGAGAAATTATTCGGGAAGACACCTTTACGAATCAGACACAAAGACTGTTGACCTGCCTGTAGGGTGTTTTCTTATAACCTCTCTATCTCTAACAAAACATCGAGATTGGGAAAGTTCCCTTCCTCTTTCCATCCCCAAGATACCCCAAAACATCACTATTTTAATTCTTCATTGATTTAAACATATATAGCCACCTTGTGTCACAGGATTTAAGGGGGGG
>JAHTLZ010000080.1:6358-17539 GCA_023846285.1 Phrynocephalus versicolor | reverse complement strand
ATTATTATTATTATTATTATTATTATTATTATTATTATTATTATTATAAGAAAATACTTTTTGGGACTAAAATTCCCAAGGTCTATCAGCCAGCTTTTTAAAAATAATAATAATAATAATCATCATCACACGCACACACATGCTCGCGCGCGCTACTGCGCAGGCGCGGGGGCTCAGCGTTACACAAGGGTCCCCGGGCCACGCCCCTTGAAGGGCGGGGCTTAGCGCGCAAGAGGCCACGCCCTACGCCGGACCCACCCAGCAGCAGGCTGCGGCCTGTTCCCCCCCCCCAACACATAGTCCCTCCCTCAACCCCCTTCCGGCTCCTCACCACCCGGTCTCTGCCCCGGTAACTCTCCAGCACCGACACAGGGCCGCGGAGGGGACCCGCCGCCGCCGCCATAGCGACGCTTCCGGGTTTTGCGGCCTTTGTCCAATCCGCGCCGCCCAAGAGGCGGGGCGGGGCGGGGCCTTAGGAGCGCTGGGAACTCCAAACCCCAGAAGGCATCGCGCGGCTCCAGCAGACGGGCGGGAAATCGCCTCTCTCAACGGAAGCCGGTGAGGGACAAAAGGCGCCGAAAATCGTAATACGCCTCTTTCGACGGCGTCTTAATAGTGTATATAGAATGGTAGGACATATAAAAAGGAGCGGGATTTTTAAAAGGCTCCCGTACGATACATTTCCTTCTGGCTCGCCGGTATACCTGCCTTTTTTGTGGCTTTATTTAAATTCCTTGACATGAGGTATTTCTCCTCAGAGGTGACCCGAGGCGGTTCACAGAACAGGTTTTAAAAACGCTATAAATATAAATATGAGGGATAAATATTAATATTTCTTCAGGTAACTTTATTCATGAGGCGAAATATATATATTTATGAAGAAATATATGATGAAATGGCTTCTTTCCCCTCTGTTTTAAAACCACCCTGTGAGTATAAATTAAAAAGGGAATAATAGAAAAGGAAATACATTGTAGGGCTTTTAGGTTTTCTTGCATTTTTGAGACACAAGACATCCGTCCCCTTGTGTGCATAAATGTAGGTAACTTTCTATCTGTGTTAAAACAATGTATATAAATGCATTTTATTTATTTACTTATTTATTGGGATTTTTATACCGCCCATCTAGCAGCGAGGCCACTCTGGGCGGTTGACAACAATTAATGAATAAAATAAACGTAAATAATGCAGTAAATATAATATAATTATAATACAGCTGTAGCACAGTTAAAGTAAAATTGAAGCATTGCTACATCTATGAATTGTATCCTTATCTGTATACATTACATATACTGTATTTTAATCACATATAGTATATATAAATCATTTAGTGCAGTTTTGTAGTTTAAAAACCAAAACCAAAAGCCGAAGAAAGAAAAAGAACGGAAAGACAAAAACACATTGGCCTCTTCAAGATTAACTCATGTTTTTTAAAGGTGACATTTCTTGAAGGATGATGAGGATGAGGATGATGGCAACCGGGCCTTTCTCCTGAGAGGAGCCGAGGCACTTCAGAAGGTTAAAACAATCAACCCTAAAAACGGAATAAATTACAGCTGTAAAAAAGCAATTGAACTACAAGAGTGACTACAATAATATGGGTTTTCTACAAAAGCGGGAACATTCTGTAAAAGAACCACTAAAAAGCAATAAAAAAACACATGTTTTCTCAGGAAGGCTTTAAAGGAAAAAATAATAATTTAGGGCAGTATTAAAACAAAAATTTAAAAGGATATTGTGCATTGGGAGTTTCCAGAAGGTATTTGCTTCGGCCATTTCAGAGTTCCCTCTTGGTTCCATGGATAGGAAGTGTGGGAGGGATAAACACTTTTATATCACTTTAAAACAGCACTGGACTCCTTAAAAATACATAAAATCAAATAGGCTAATTTAAATGTACAGATGCAAAATTAGAAGTTTTCTTTAATCTCTCTATCCCTTCTTTTCTCTCTGTCTGTCTGTCTATTTGCCTACTTCCTTCTTTCCTGTTCTATCTATCTATCTATCTATCTATCTATCTATCTATCTATCTATCTATCTATCTATCTATCTATCTATCTATCTATCTATCCCTTCCTACTTTCCTAATCTATCTATCTATCTATCATCAGATTCCTTCAAGTTATGTAGTTTTGAAGATAATGATGACAATGATTGGGTCCAATAATAATAATAATAATAATAATAATAATAATAATAATAATAATAATAATAATAATAATAATAATAATAATAATAATAATAATAATAATAATAATAATAATAATAATAAATGGTGCTTCCTTTTGTCTGCTGCCCAGGTGCTGCTCACCACGGACAATGGACAAGAACCAGGTCGCTGGACTTGCTCCCGTCGGTCCTTGGACTTTTAAACAGAACAGGACCAGACGGCCCTTCAAATGGAGGACTCTTTCTGAAAGCGGGCTGCTTTTCGTTCGAGACGGCCCCTGACCGGCAGGCAAGGATAAGGGAACCTCCCGGTGAATTGACCCCTGTCCGCGAAACTCATTGCGCAGAATGTAAGTTTCAGTGTTTCTTTTTTTGCTTGAAACAAGAAAAAGCCCTGTGCGTATCCCCCAAAGCTGGAAAACTTTTATTTGTGAGTAAAAATGAAGGAAGTGATGTAAAGAAAATACTAATAAAAAAGAGGGGGTCTGTGAGCAACATTTGTGGCACTTTAAAGACAAACATCTATCTGCAGTTCCTCCCCCCCCTGCACTATTATTTACTGTATTAGTGTTTATTATTTTCAATATTTTTACCCCATCTTTCATCTTGGCAAGGACCCGAGACGGCCCTCCAACACTGAAAAACAGAATACTAAGTTGGCCTCATGAAGCGGCATTTTGGCCAAAGAAGCTTGCCATTTGTTGGGTCGGTTTTTTTCGTGGCCCGTTTTAGGAATTGTCCCTTCTTTGTGTCTGCATGATCCTAAAAATAAAAACCACGACTTTTTAAGGAATTCTTTCTCATGTGTTGGATCGTGAGCGGGATGTGTCTTGAGGCTATGCCTTGCCTCCCCTTTCCCTCAAATTCCCTGCCACCGTTGTGTCCCATGCCTCGAGCGTGTATATAAATATTTCCCAACAAATGCAAATATTTATACACTCGCCCATCGGACACAGCACGCGCCCTCCGCTCCCTGGGAGCTTCTGCCAGATGAACCTTTGTTGATGCTTGAACAGGGATTTTTTTAAAAATTTTGGTATTTCATGCTGCCGATTGAGATGGAAGAGGCATTTGGTATGTAAAGGTTCCCCCCCCACCACCACCCATGTGTCCAGCAAGCAGAGGAGTGCTTTTGAGCTTCAGACGTTTTTGGGACGGCAAAACTCAAGCTCTTCCCCAGCGTACATCCCTGATCATGTCTGCTATAAGGGGATCGGTAAGAAGAAAAAAAAGGAACAGGAAATGAAATTACACTTTGCTTCCAGGGGTGGGCAGTAGAAACACGTACCTACCCCAAAACAGGACCGTTGGCTTGTTCCCAGTGCTTTGCAGGCCTGACCTTTAGTCTAGGTCACTGTTCGAACAGGCTTTTTCTGGCTAGGGGGAAAATTCTTGGAAGTGAAACCGGAGTTTCGCCCGTCGAAGGATTTGAACGGAAAACGGGGCAGCGGGTGGACGATGCCCGTCTCGGTCACGAGCCTTGTGCCTGGATGGTTTTTGGGTGTTCGCCCTGAATGGATTGCTTTCTCTTTTTACCGAGAGAGGGGGGAAAAAAGAGGCTTAATCCTGCATAATAGTTCTCTCTCTCTCTCTCTCTCTCATAACTTCCTCCAGTTTTCCCGGTGAACTAGGGTGCACGAGGCAAGTCTTGCATCGGTTCTGAAATTATACGGCCTCGTTAAAACCAGCCCCTGGTTGTTGGCGTTTGGCTACTGGGAGGCACCGCCAAAACAAAACAAAACAAAACACTTCAGCTTTGTTTACGGCCCTAAATCGTGTTTATTGGGCCGCTTGGGTGGATCCCGGAGGGGACCGGCTTCCCACGCCCAAGGCCCATCACGCCAGCGGGGCTGAGGAGGGAGAGGTTGGGGGTGGTTTGGAGCCCAAACACTATCAAAATCTCATGTCTCCGGCTCTCCTTTCCCCTTTTAGGGATCCTCCGGCCCTCTTAGTTCAAAGCCTCGGTGTGAAGGAGCCTCCAGAAGGGAAACGCTGCACCTGTTCCACCTTTTTGGGTGGGTTTTAAACGACGCCCACCAGCCCGCAGGGATGGGCGCCCAAGTCCCTGCATAGACAGTATGTTGTTGGTTTGTGTGTCTATGGCGTCTCGACTTTTGCATGTGCATTTATGGCTGCTCTGCGTAGGGATCGCGCGGGCCGCCCAGGGTGGCCCCTTGGCCAGGCGGGGTGGGGTACCAATCCAATAAAATAACTAAATACAATTCCATAGGCAGAAGGCTTTATTAGACCACCGGGAAAATCATACACATAAAAAAAAAAAAACTTTCGGCTCCGTATGTGCCTTCCTCAGTTCTACAGTGTTACGGAACGCCGGCATGTTCTGGTAATAAATGGTGAAAAATACGTATTTCCTAGGGGTTTCTCCTTTCTCTTTTACCATGTGGTGTATAGCGTTTGCTGTTATCAGCGGTTTTCAGCACGTATTTCTGTGGGGCTTTCTCCTCTGGTCTTTTACCATGCGGTGTATGGCGTTTGCTGTTATCAGCGGTTTTCAGCATGTATTTCTGTGGGGCTTTCTCCTCTGGTCTTTTACCATGCGGTGTATGGCATTTGCTGTTATCAGCGGTTTTCAGCACCTGCGGGGTGGTGTCGTAACCAAGCTCCCCCAGATCCAGGGAGGTCCGACGAGACTCCATAACAGAAACCCCACATTCGGATATATAATCTATATATGGCATTTCCAGTAGGAGAAGTTTGTTTTTCTCTGTTCAGCTGAGCGGCTTTTTAACATCTTTTGATCTAGCTGTGTTTGAATATGCAGTAATAACCTCCATTTTAAGGCATGTCTAACAAGGAGTGAAGCATGAGGAATATAAAAGCCTGCAGCGTCATGCTGAAAATGCTTTTGCTCGGTGGTGTATTTATTTATTTATTTATTTATTTATTATTTGTTTATTGGATTTCTATACCGCCCATCCGACAGTGGGGTCACTCTGGGCGGTTTCCAACAAATTAAGGTATACAAACACTGCCAATACACCAAATAATTCACACAAAATAAACCTTAAATACAGTAATATAATAAAAATAAAATCAACATAAAGTGACATGAAAAATGGCTAAGTGTTATAGGTGGACAAATAAGTTAAAATCGTGTTTTAATGGGGAACACTCAAATTACATTATATTTGAGGAAATGCCTGCTTAAATAATAGTTTTTAATACTTTTTTTAAAGGCAACCAAGGAGGGGGGCTAGGCAGACATCTGGTGAAAGGACCTCTTTGTAGTTTTATTTTTTTTCCTATTTGGGCCTCTCGAAAGGACAGAATTAATTAATTAAATTTCCATGATTAAAAGCTCTGGGGTGTTCACAGGTCTGCAGGTTCGCCCTCCGTTCCCTTTCATTCCGTCCCGATTGTGTGTGTGTGTTTTTAAACTTTGGCCTACTGACACCCCTGCAGGGTTTGGCCCCCTTATGTAACCGGGTCAATATGCTGACTGTGGCCGGTGGCTTCCCCCCCCACACACCTTTTGCTCTCCTGCCTTTCCGCCATTAGGGAAAGGAGGGGGGGGTCAAACCGGATTGAGCTCGGACCTCCGGAGCGAGCATCGGCCCGTGTGGAGCCGAACGTTGAAAATTTCCCTTTTTAAAAAAAGGACACACGCATCTGCTCCTGATTTGTTTTTAATTTTCTTTATTCTTGGAACATCTTGTATTTCGAACTGCTGGGCAGGGCAGGGGTTTAAAAGGCGCCTGGCTGGGGGAACCAAAGGTTCGAATCTCCTCATCCCCCCCCCCCAACTGGGTCTCCCTCTCTTGTTTATAAACCACCCAGGCTTCCAAAAGTTATACAGTAGCTTGCTTATTCCTTCCTTCCTTCTTCCGTTTGTTTATTGTTTCTCTCTATAAACCACAAATGGCCAAAGGAGCCTTTTATCGGCCGGATCCAGTATCCGCTGATTCATTTATCTGCTGCCCGAAAATAATAAATAAAACGGCGGCGGCAGCAGCAGCAACCCAGAAATGTGCATTTAGACGTACTTTCAGGATGTATTTAGCAGAACTGGCTAACAGAACCGGAGGGATTCTGCTACGTCCTGAGGTTGAAATGATGATTTGGTGGCGCGATGGTTTGTTTTATTCTCAGAGGGGACCACGGAGGCGTGACCTGTGGTCGTTTTTTTTCTGGTGACGTGGTATGCTGGGATGTGTTGTTTTAGAGGACAATGGAAATGCCCGCCCCCCCCCTTCCCCGCCCCTACAATCTTTCCCCCAGAAGTCGCCTTGTTTATTTTTAAAATAAAACAAAACGGTTGAGTTGAGTGCCTGATCGGCCTTATCAGTGCCGCGCTAGGTTCGTTTATCGCTGTATCGCCTCCCCGCAGCCGAGAAGAGAAGAGATAAAAATCTATATAATAAAACCGACACACAACCTTGACAGTTGCGTTTCCACGCTACGTGTGTTTGCGTTTGTGCCTGGGAAATTGTCCCTTTCGCCCCTTACAGCGGCGCCACCCTGGGAACTGCCCCAAAGTTTGACAACAGACCATAAAAGAAAAAGGCAGGGAAGGATCGGAGGAGGGTTAGTAACCAAGGAAGGGTGGCCAGGAGTGCAGATCGAACCATACCAAACTGAAGTGATACCGTCCCTTTTTTTGAACAGAGATACCTTGAATAGGGAATGTGGATTCCCTAGTGAGGCGTACTCTGAAAAAAAAATCTCTAGGCTGGACTACTGCTTTGGTCTCTACATAGGGGCTGCCCTTGAAGACAGTTTGGAAGGCAAGGACAGTGCAGAAAGAAGCTGGCATGGCCACCTCAATCGGGCTGAGGCAACCGCACCCAAGGCCTTGCTTTCTGGGTTGCAGACCCCTGTTTTGGGGGGGAATTTGCTTCCCGCTTGCCTTCTGCCCCAAACGTTGTCTGTTTTTTTTTACCCCCAAAGGATTTTACCCCCAAAGACCCGCGGGAACACTCGTGGGGTGGCCGCCTCGCCGTAAATCCCGGCGATAAAAACATAAACTGCGGCAGGTGACAGGTGCGCCGTAAATGTTCACCCTTGCAGTCCATGTGGGAGAAGCAGCCCTGTGCATGCGTGCGTGCCTGTATGTGTCCGGAGGCAGCCGGCCCCGAAGCGATGCAGATGATGCCGCGTTGGTTGAGGAGGGTTTGAAACCGGAGCGCGCCAGATCTGAATCCGTCGTCGATGGTGAAGCTCGCCTTGTGGTCTTAACGCCAGGGGTCCCCGGCTGGCCCTCCGGTTTAGCGTGTCAGCCTGCAGAGCCAGAGTTTGGAAGTTGGGTCCTTCCGCTGGGCCTCTGGACTAGATGGTCTCGAGGGTTCCCCTCCCCCTCAGCTCGGCAGTTTCTAAGATGATGGGGGGGGGGTGACTCAAGTCTTGAAATAGTTGAACCTAAGAACCTAAGAAGAGCCCTGCTGGATCAGGCCAAAGGCCCATCTAGTCCAGCTTCCTGGATCTCACAGTGGCCCCACCAGATGCGTCTGGGAGCTCATGAGACTAGATCTCTGTCTCCTGATCCCACTCTCCTGCATCTGGCCCTTGAAGGACCCCGGTTTTAAGCCTGGAGATGACGCACATCTCCCTCATGGTTTGTCACCTGGGATGATGGACTTTTCCTCCAGGAATCTGTCCAATTCCCCTTTTGGAGGCATCCAGGCCAGGTGCCATCCCCACTTCCTGTGGCAGGGAGTTCCACAGACTAACAACATGCTGATTTAATGGGGGGGGGAGGAGAGATTATGATCCACGCATGCACACTCTCCAAAGAGAACCCTGGGCGTTACACAGGAGTAGACCTGCCTCCCGCCGCACTGCGCTTAAAGGCAGAGAGCAGCACCCAGGCGTGCTTCGAATAGCTGAGCAGATTCCACCGCCGCCTCTCGAAGACAGTTTGCAAAGCGGAAGGCGGAAAGGTCCGGCGGGGACCTGTTTTGAGCGGAGGAACTGCTCTTTTTTTTAAATAAATAAATAAATAAATCACACGGTTGGTGGGGAATGTGCACGGTTTAAAAATAGGTCCAGGCAGAGATGCCAGAAGCAATGCATTAGGGAGAAAAAGTCAAGAATAACACGCCTAGGAATAGGAAAGTCAGATAAGTACAGTGAGCCCTTGTATCACAAATGGCTTGTATAACATAAAATCTGTACAACATAAAAAATTCAAGAGATAGGGGAAATTTGTTTAACAGAATCGTGTATGGGGCAAATGCGTACAACATAAAAATGGTCGCGATGAGGGATGACTCCGTTTTCAATGCATTCCTATGGGAAATTTGTATAGAGGAAATTTTGCTTAACCTAATTTCATTTGGAATGAATTAATTCCTTTAGACAATGTCCCACTGTAATAATTCTTCCTGTGAGTCCTCCTCTCCAAGGGGCTGGCGCCGTGAGGGATCAGGAGGTGGCCACGCATCCCTGGTGGACAGAGACCCCTGGGGGGGATGACCACCCACCCCTCAGTTAGTTGGGGGTCTAGAGGAGCGAAGGCAAAATTCACAGCCAGTTTGTCAACTGGGGGGCTAGACTGCTGTAATCCCTTCTGCGTGGTGCTCCCCCTTGGAGACACGCCCAGTGCTGCCCTGTCTGACCGGGCGCCACTTGGACCGTGCCGGCGATTGGCACCCGCTTCGGTCCGTGTGGCCTCAAAACCGGCGTGGCCAGAAAGGGAAAAGCATCCTGTCTGTGGCCATGTCAAACTGGCTTTGGCATCCGCGCAGCCCGGCCAGGTCGCGCCAAACCGATTTCCACCCACCCGAAAGGGGCATCGCAGCCCTTAAGGATCAGGGTGTCCCCCTCCCCACGGTTGGCGTAGCTCCAGCCACGTTTTTCCATGTCCGGCTGGGAAGAGGGGATCCGGTCGGAGTTTGCCGGCTGCACTTGGAGAGATGGGCTCTTCGCCTGGCCTCTTTGCCCGTGCCAGAACAAACCAGTTCTCGGCTCTGAACTCAAGGGCCGAGAGTCAAAGCAAGATTTCCCTCGGCCAGGAGGCCGCCTCTGGCCTGTTCTGAATTGCGGCAATCCAGGGACGAGGGAGGGAGGGAGGAAAAAGAGGCAGGGCTTATGAAGAAAGGCTAAAACATTTGGGGCTCTTTAGTCTGGGAAAAAGGTGCCTGAGGGGGGATAGGACTGAGACGTACAAAATAATGCAGGGCATGAGTCAAGTGGAGAGAGGGACGCTCTTCTCCCTCTCATGAAATACCAGAACTAGGGGAACATCCACTCAAATTGAGGGCTGGGAGAGTGAGAACAGACAAAAGAAAATATTTTTTTCACCCAGCGCGTTGTTAGTCTGTGGAACTCCCTGCCACAGGATGTAGTGATGGCATCTGGACTGAATGCCTTCAAAAGGGGATTGCTTTGAACTGGCAGCAGGGTGTGTGTGTGTGTGTGTGAGAGAGAGAGTTTGCTCCAGTGATCCACTGCGTGTCACCCAACATATGTCGTGCCAAAAAAAAGGACAGGAAGGAATCTCAATATCCTTTCTTTTTGTCATCCATCCTGTTCAATATTTGTAAGGCTTGCCCCCCTGTCATGACATTTCCTCCTCAAACCTCCTTCGAAGGCATCTCTCTCTCTGTCTGTCTGTCTGTCTCTCTCTCTTTTTGCAAATACAAAAGTGGAACAGGCGATACCTTTAGGCTACTATAAAAATAACAAAAAACATTGCTCACATTTTGGGGTTGCTAATCTTTTGCTAGAATTTTGCAGAAGCCGCCAAATGCAATCTTGCAGAGAGCAGGTTCCTAATGTAGAATTTAATTGTGTGGTCTTTTTTAATGTTGTGTTATCATCGGCTGTTTTCAGTCCTGAGTTTAGCCCGGGGCGGGAGGGGGGAAAGTGTCACAGGGAGAAGGTGGGATGCTAATTTTTTTAAAAAAGAGTAAAATAGAATAAAGGTGACGCGTCCCAGCCAGGATCTGCTTTGCCCTCGTAATGTTTCAAACGGTTGGGTCCCTCCAGCCAAAACAGGCCTGCCTGAGTTTGGCTTTTCACCCTTATCCGGCGAGCAAAACACACACACACACACACACACACACACACACACACACGGTTTTACGGTCCCGGGTTCTGTTTTCCACCCACGCTTTGGGATTGGAAAGCAGAGAACTCGGGATGTTTGTTTACCCACCTACACGCACCCGTGGCTCCCCTCCGTCGGCTCTACCTGATGGGCTCACTGGCCGCTCTCTCCGGGGGGGGGCACGTCGTGTTTGCGGTTCAACAGCCCTCCTTCCCCTTCCTCCGTTGAAGTTTGCCCTGTCAACATATTTTGCTCGCCTGGCTTCCAAGCGAGGGGTCGCCTGAGGCGAACGGGGGGGAAAACAAGGCCCTGGGTTGGAGTCCGAGGGACCCCACGCGACCACGAACGCAGGAGAGCAAAAGGGTTGGATCCTGCCCTGCCCTGCCGGGCACCACGTGGACAAAGATTGGCTGGCTAAAGAGTCGCTCAGGAGCTGAGGTTTCGCTTTTCCTGCCCGTGGGAGAGGCGGCAAGTTCCAAAAACCAGCTTCCTAGACTCGTCCTAAACAGCCCAGAGGAGGCCCTGTAATTGCAGCTTGGACTATTCCTCGTGGCAGAGATGTTGGAAAGCCCTGGCTCCAAGTCTTTAGTCCCAAGTCTAAATTTTTGGTCCCAAGTCCAGACTCTAAGTCTTTGGTCCTAAGTATTCAGTCCCAAGTCCTGACTCCAAGTCTCTTTAGTCCCGAGTCTAAGTCTTCGGTCTCAAGTCCGCACTTCAGGTCTTCAGTCCTAAGTCCTGGCTTCAAGTGTCTTTAGTTCCGAGTCTTAAGTCTTTGGTTCCAAGTCTAAGTCTTTGGTCCCAAGTCCGGACTTCAAGTCTTTAGTCCTGAGTCTAAGTCCATGTACCAGCACATGATTCCTAGAAGCTTTCGCCACCAGAGAGCGCTTGAGGACAGTAGGGAGGTGTGTGAATCTATCTATCTATCTATCTATCTATCTATCTATCTATCTATCTATCTATCTATCTATCTATCTATCTATCTATCTATCTATCTATCTATCTAT
>JAHTLZ010003590.1:0-17346 GCA_023846285.1 Phrynocephalus versicolor | reverse complement strand
TTGTTGTTGTTGTTGTTGTTGTTGTTGTTGTTGTTGTTGTTGTTGTTCAGTCATATCCGACTCTTTGTGACCCCATGGACCAGAGCTCGCCAGGCCTTCCTATCTTCCACTGCCTCCTGGAGTTTGGTTAAATCCATATTGGTTGCATCGATGACACTGTCCAACCATCTCATTCTCTGCCGTCCTCTTTTCCTTTTGCCTTCAATCTTTCTCAACATCAGGGACTTTTCCAAGGACTCCTCTCTCCTCATGAAGTGGCCAAAGTACTGGAGCCTCAGCTTTAATTGTACTGGACACTATATTATCCCTCATTCCGTAAGTCGCCTTGGGTCCTTGTTCCACGGAGAAAGGCGGGGTAAAAATACTCTCAAATAAATAAGTAAGTAAATAAATACAGTAAATAACTCGGGAGACTGTGGATCACAGCTTCGCCTGCTGAATCCCTCAGTGCACCCATTAGAGCAGTGCACATAGCAGCAATGCACAGCAGGATCACAGAAGGAGAGGGGGAGAAGGGTAAGGTTGATGCGGTTCAGGTAGCCAGTAAGGGCCTTTTCACACAACCCCTAAGATCCGCTGGCCACTTAAATTCGGACCAGAGATCTTGGGGGTTCGTTACTCTTCCTGCGTCCCCACCCCTCCACACTTCCTTGCTCCTGTCCTGTCTGCGTGAGGGGAGGGAGAAAAAAAAGGGACAAAAGAATGCAGGCTCACCTCCGTCTGCCTGTCCAAGCCGCCCCGAGCCCTGTTGTCGTCCTGATTCCTTCTCTTCAAGGGGCGGGAGGCAAAAACAACAACAACAACAACAACAACAAACAGAAGCGAGGAGAGCCCGGCACTCTAGGTTACATCCGGATCTGGGATTTTTCACCCTCTGAGAGCAGGAGCCTGAAAAGTGTGCTGGGACGCGCTTAGGTGGGCGTGGTCGCACTTAATTTTCTGTAAACTCTGGAGCTGGTGGGGAAACAATTTTAAGCTCTGGAGCTGGGAGCCATTTGCGGTGGAGTTTAGGAGTTGTGTACAAATACCCTAAGTTGTGGTCGGAATTGTAGGAGAAAGACCTCAGCATACAGTGGGAAGCGGTGTGAGACAAAGAAGGTCTGTTTCCAATAAACATTGGTCACCATCTCCATCTTTTTTTAATCACTGGTGCAATGGTAAGTTGTGTGGGTATTTATTTATTTATATATTTAAGAGTATTTTTACCCTACCTTTCTCCTTGGAAAAGGACCCAAGGCGGCTTACAGTAATGAGGGATAATATGCAGTCCAGTACAATTAAGATATGTTCAAGTGTGGTTATGCTTTCTCAGCATTTCTGTTCAAGAAGTCTTTTTAACTGATTATTCTGGGTCCTGATGGCGATTTTAGTGCAGTGTTTTAATATATTGTATTTATTGTATTTAAATGTTTTATTGTTTTAATTTTATTGCAATTTGATGTTTTAATTGTCTAAATTGTTAACTTTGATTGTGAGCCGCCCAGAGACCTTTGGGTAGTGGGCAGCATACAAGCTATATAAATAAATAAAATAAATAAATAAAATAAATTTGCTCGAGGGAAGTGTCCACCACACCCTTGCTGGGCAGCACAAGTGCTGCTTTCCAGGTGAGAGCTAAGCAGAGGGTGTGTGGGGCACTAGGACTAACATCCATGATAGAGATGGGCATGAACTGAATGACAAATCAGAAAAAACAACACCCCACACAAACCATGTTGGCTTGTGGTTCAGCTCATGGTTCTGTTTGTGCAACTCCGAATTTTTCCCCCACTTTGCTTTGGCAAAGCTGGCTCCTCCACCCCCTTCCCGTTTTCCCTGTCGCAGCCACCCTACCTGGTCCCGTGGCCTCCTCTTCCTCTTGCCCCACCACCACCGTCATCTTCAGAGAGCCAGGCCCCCTATCTGTGTGCACGCACTTGCCTGTCGCCTAATAGGTGTGCACATGGGCAGAGACACTTGCCCTAGTTCCAAGAATGGTCGACAGGCCAGCTGTCTCCGAAGATGATGGTAGTGGTGGCAGCGGCAGTGGTCAGGAGTCAGGGGGGCTCTGGGAAGGGCTTTGTCTTTCTGGGAGTTTGGAGGTGGTTCATGGTTCACGGGTAGCCACAAACCGTGAACCATCACGAACCACTGGCTTTGTGGTTCGTGCTTATCTCTAATCCACTGTGCCTTTCCCTAAGAGGGTGCTGGCCATCTGATTACGCAGCTGCTTCCACTGGGTGAGCCCCGTGGTGGCTTCAGTGGGCTAGAGCGCTGAAACTGTCGGCTGCAAAGTCGGCAGCTCGGCGGTTCGAATCTCGGGTGCCATGCAGTGGAGCGAGCTCCCGCTGTTAACCCCAGCTCCTGCCAACTTAGCAGTTCGAAAGCATGAACAGTGGACCCTCATATAACAAAGGGTTTGTATAACATAAAATCTGTAAAACATAAAAAATTTGGGAGAGAGGGAAAATTTGCTTAACAGAATCGTCTATGGGACGAATCCGTACAACATAAAAATGGTCATGATTAGGGATTACTCTGTTTTCAATGCATTCCTATGGGAAATTTGTATAAAGGAAAATATGCTTAACAGAATTTCATTTGGAACGAATTAATTCCTTTATACAAGGTACCACTGTAAATGCAAGTAGATCAGACATGTCCAAAGTCAGGCCCGGGGGCCAAATGCGGCCCATTTTCAAATTCTGAGCAGCCCGTGGCTTATCTCCCCACCTGCTCAGCCTGTCACACAACCCCAACAGCTGGAGGTATTAGCTTGCAATTTTATGGTTTGCTTGCCCTCCCTGCCTCTGTCCATCCCCCCCAGGCACCTTCCCACACTATCCACCTGCAGCTCTATTGCTGCAGCATCCTCCCTGCCTCCTTGCATGTTACAGAGACTTGTCCAAAGTCTGGCCCGGGGGCTAAATGCGGCTGAATGGTTGGCCCCCACACATTTTCACCTCACCAATTCTGGCCCTCCTTGCAAAAAGTTTGGACAGCCCTGAAGTAGATAAATCAGTACTGCTGTAAAAAGCAGGAAGGTCAGCGGTGTTCCGTGTGTAGAAATGCCTTCAGCCATGCCGGCCACATGGCCACGGACTTGCACAACACTGGCTCTTGGACTTGGAAACGGAGATGAACACTGCTCTAGAGTTGC
The DNA here is from genome assembly GCA_023846285.1 of Phrynocephalus versicolor. Classification (NCBI taxonomy): domain Eukaryota; kingdom Metazoa; phylum Chordata; class Lepidosauria; order Squamata; family Agamidae; genus Phrynocephalus; species Phrynocephalus versicolor. The sequence continues at coordinate 14,207 of JAHTLZ010003590.1, read as the reverse complement.
ACATGATTAGCACACATGTGCTGCGAGGGGGGGACCTTTACTTTTTCTTTCCACTGGGTAAACAAAGTGGGTCTGCTGAGAATGACGGCTATGAGCCATGTACAAAAACTTCCAATTTCTCACAGAACTGGGCCGAGAAGGAGATTCTCTGTATTGCAAATTCCTCTGGGGAGGTGTGGTGAGATTTCTGGAGGTTCTGTGCGGAGTGGATGGAAAATGTTTGCAGATCAGGATGTTCACCTAGGCAGAAATAAACCTGTCAGGAAGCCAAGCGGGCAGGGAGCCAATCATGGCTTTCAAAAATGTCGGGAATGGTAAAGAATAAGAAAATATTGCTCTCTGAGCCTTTTGAGATGCATTAGTAAGACATTATGTGAAACAAGGGGAGCTTGGAAATAATTTGTTAGTTTTAATCCTTTATCACCCCCTTTTTTTTTGCTTAATGTTTTAACTTGATTTGACACTTTCAGTGCTACGGTTTTCACACCAAAAGCAGTAAATCATCATTATGACCTCCGTCTAGAAGGCCCACTAGCTTTCTAATCATGCATGGCTCATTCTAATTGCACACTGCAGGAAGTCAATCCGCAATTAGGGATGAAAAGTTACTGCGGTGGATAAATGTCCACCAGCTGCTGTTGCTTTCTATAATGAAAAACAAAAAGATAATTTCTTTCCCCCCCAAATGTGGTATTGGCTAAAATCCTTTGTGACTGTAATATTAAGTTGTGTGTGTTAGTTGTGTTGTGACAGTTGTGACCGACTCTTTGTGACACTATGTCCATGGAGTTTTTCTTGGCAGGAATAGTGGAGTGGCTTTGCCAGTTCCTACTCCAGGCGCCTACAGCACCTGGTATTCCCTGGTGGTCTCCCATCCAAGTACTAACCAGAGCTGACTAGCTTTCGAAATCAGCCAAGATTGGATGTGAAGTTATACTAAGAAGATCCATCATTAGGTGCCCAATTGAGCAATTACTTGCACAATGCTAGATAATAGAACTGTTTGTGGAACATGGGGTTCCATTGTAGTGTGAATCCTGCAATCATCTGTGTTTGTTTCAGCTATGAAGCTGCAGCTGTACAGAAAGATACTGGCTGTTCTATTCATAAGATTTCACATGTCTAGCATTTGCATCAACTTACTAGGAGATATGCTAGTAAACTGGGAATGTTTAGCCTTTCAAAAAGAAGCCTGAGGGGGGATATGATAGCTATCTTTAAATATTTGAAAGGATGTCATATTGAAGAGGGAACAGGTTTGTTTTCCATGGCTTCAGAGACTAGGACTCGGGGCAATGGTTTCAAACCACAGGAAAAGAGATTCCATTTGAACCTTCGGAAGAACTTCATAATGGTTACAGCGGTTCGGCAGTGGAATATGCTGCCACAAAGGAGGATGGTGGAGTCTCCTTTGGAGGTTTTTAAGCAGAGGCTGAATGGCCATCTGTTGGAAATACTGTGATGGGGGTTCCTGCATGGCAGGGGGTTGGACTGGATGGCCCTTGAGGTCTCTTCCAACTCTAGGATTTTATGATTCTATGCTATTTCTTTATTTTTTTTAAAAAAAAATCCAGTTTCTGCTTCCAAATCAGACACAGAGAATGATCACAGAAAGAAAACATTTATTTATTTATTTATTTATTTATTTATTTATTTATTTATTTATACCGCTCAATTTTCCCAAGGGAACTAGCCTGTTGTTAAGAGGTGAAAAGATGAGGCAGAAGAATGTTACAGATCCTTGACAGATGGAAGCAAAGCAAGGCGTGCTGCTTATTTACTGCCCTATAGCGCTTCAAGCACCCTCTGGGTGGTTTACAATTTATTTATGCAGGCTACACATTGCCCCCCTCTTCCCAGCAAGCTGGGTACTCATTTTACCAGCCTCTGAAGGATGGAAAGCTGAGTGAACCTTGAGCTGGCTCCCTGGGATTGAACCCCAAAGTCATGAGCACAGTGAGGGGCTGCAGTACAGCAGTTTTAACCACTGTAACACAAGATGGTAAGATGAGATCCTACAGTTTATTTAGAACAGCCAGCCTAGTGGTTTCTAGACGTTTTGGATCATGCCCCCATGAGACGTTGATATGGGATGCCATGTATGGAAGCCTGCTCAAGGAGAAATTTAGAGTTTGCTCATGGATTTCTGTTCCTGCCTTTCACCATTTAAAAAAAAAAAAAGGAGACTTAAGGCAGCCACTGTATCCAAGGAAACACCCGGCATATGTACCCTCACCTCCAAATTGTATGGCATGTCCTACCTAACAGTAGGGCTGGCCCATTGTTTACCTTAAGGCCATGGACACTAATGTCTCCCTAACGAGCCTATTAAGGCTTTGTTCATCTTATGAGCCAATCAGACCAGGGGACAAGAGGTCAAGCTGACTATAAGGAGGTCTCTTGCACTAGCTACACTCAGACTGATGAAGCTGTTTGGATGAACAGCGAAACGTTTCTATCTCTCAAAAAAGAAGTCCAGTAGCCATGACTCAACTCCCAGATACATTTGTTCTTGAGACATCCGAAAGAGGCCATTTGCGTTGCTGGCGTTTTCCTCTTTCGTTTGTGCAAAACTTTCTTTAATTAAAGCCATATTTGTTTTTTCCTAGAGAAGAAGAAAGCTTTTTTGGCGGCCTTGGATTGTGTGCTTTTTTGGCTCCAAGGACAGGGGGTGGTGGTGTTTGTGCGTGAGTCCCAACTCGTATTTTAACTCTGGCGTCTGTGAATCGTTTGCTTTTCTCCCCCCAAGACGAAAAGCCAGCAGTTTTTCTGTGGGTTCACATGTTTGGATTCGTTAATGCAACTTCAGACAGGATTCTCCCCTCTTAAAAAGGGGGGGGTTCAACCTGTTGAGCTGAATACCTGTCATATTGCGGCAGCCGTTGAGAGCCAACATACCTGAGGAGAATTGGCTGAGGAAAAGACTATAGATGGTCTTTTAATTTGGGCCTATTATCACCTCCTTCGAAGTCTGCAAGTATAATCAGGTGCTGAGGTAATTAATTGGGTGTGAAGCGGCTGCCCTGCCAAAACTCCCTTGCACGGAAGGGGGAATCTACAGATATCCGATTGTAATTTTCCTTCTTATGTCAGTCTCGGAGACCTTTTCCCGGTTTCAGAGAAGAAGGTCGCACAGGACCAAATAGAGTACATAAGAAGAGCCACGCTGGATCAGGCCAAAGGCCCATCTGGTCCTGCTTCCTGTATCTCACAGTGGCCCCACCAGATGCTTCTGGGAGCGCACGAGACTAGATCTCTGTCTCCTGATACCACTCCCCTCCATCTGGCCCTTGAAGTACCTTGCTTTTAAGCCTGGAGATGACACATCTCCATCATGGTTTGTCACCTGTGATGGACTTTTCCTCCAGGAATCTGTCCGATCCCCTTTTGAAGGCTTCCAGGCTGGATGTAATCACCACCTCCTGTGGCAGGGAGTCCCACAGACTAACAACATACTGGGTTAAAAATTTTTTTTGTCTGTTTTCAGTCTCTCACAGTACTTGAACCTGAGGCACCACAGCCTTCTACGATACAGAGAGATGCTCCTATCCATTCCGTGTCCTCCGGCATTCATTTTGTTTAAAAAAAAATCTAGCTTCATTCTATCAAATGTTGTTGTTGTTGATAGGACAGCAACCAGTGCATCTTGTAGCTGGGAGTTCCACAGGTTCATGATATGCCGGGAAGTCGCTTCATTTGATTGGTCTTAAATCTTTTCCCATTCTCCACAGAGAGGACTGTGTTATATCTTACCGCCTGTGCAATTATTAATGGCAACTTTGGCAAGGAATCATGCCACAGAGAAGAGGTGGATATTCTAACTCAGAACGATTAGTGTGACTGCATAAGTGGAGATACAAAACCAGGCTTTAATTCTTTTACAAACAAAGACAAAGAAGAGAGGTGGTTTGAGAGAGGAGTAAGGGAAGCCATTCATGTGAGCATCAAAACCAAACCCCCTCCCTCAACAGAGGTGGCGGCCTCAGGCATAGTCTATCTGCTACTTATCAGGGTGTGCTTTCCAAAGTACCCAGACAAATCCAAAAGCCTTCACCACCAAGGCCATAGCTAACAACCCATTCTTGATAGGTTTCAGCACCTTAGGCCATTGTTCACCTTAAGGCTATGGATACTATTGTCTCCCTAACGAGCCTATTCAGGCTATTGTTCATCTTATGAGCCTAATTCAGATCAGGGTGACAAGAGATCAAAGCTGACTGACTATATAAGATGGAGGACTCTCACTAGCTGTATTCAGACTGACGAAGCTGTTTGGATGAGCAGCGAAACATTTCTGTCTCTCAAAAAAGAAGTCCAGTAGCCATGACTCAACTTCCAGATACATGGAGAGAGGGAAATCAATAAATTTGTGGGGGGAAACCATGCAAATCTCAGGAAGTCTATTCGCTCTGTTGTGTCCAACTCTTGGTCACTGTGTAGACTGATGCTCTCCAGGCCTTTCTTTCTCTTAGGGCGTTTATACACGACCCCTAAGCTCCGCAGCAAATGGCTGCAAGCTCCGGAGCTTAAAAATGTTTCCCCACCAACTCCGGAGCTAACAGAAAATTAAGTGCGACCCCGCCCACCTAAGCGCGACCCAGCGCACCTTTTAAGTACCTGCTCTCAGAAGGTGACAAGTCCTTTATGCGGATCTGCCGGGCTCTCCTCGCTTCTTTTGTTGTTGTTGTTTTGCCTCCCGCCCCTTTAAGAGGAACCAGGAAGTAACCGGGGCTCGGAGCGGGGCTCGGAGCAACCTCCACCGGCACCGGAGGTAAGGCTTTCTTCTTTTGTCCCTTTTTAAGGCTTTTTCTTCCTCCCTCCCCTCACGCAGACAGAAGCAAGGAAGTGCGGAGTCGTGGGGAGGAAGGAAGAGCAACGAACCCCCAAGATCTCTGGTCCGAATTTAAGGGACCAGCGGATCTTAGGGGTCGTGTAAAAAGGCTCTTACAGATTCTTTTAGCAACACCCAAATCATTCCAGTGCCCCTTCAGATGATGTCAAACCAGTGAATCCTTGAGTGGGCCCATCTTTTTTCCCCACCACTGACTAATCCCAGAGTAATTGTTTTATCGAGAAAATCTGTTTGCCTAACATTTATTTATTATTTATTATTTCCATTTATATACCAACCGATTTCCCCAAAGGAACTCTGGGCAGCAAACAACCAGAAACAAATACAGTGGACCCTCGTATCACAAACGGTTTGTATAACATAAAATCTGCACAACATAAAAAATTCCAGAGATAGGGGAAATGTGCTTAACAGAATCGTCTATGGGGCGAATCCGTACAACATAAAAATGGTCGCGATTAGGGATTAATCAGTTTTCAGTGCATTCCTATGGAAAATTTGTATAAAGGAAAATTTGCTTAACATAATTTCATTTAGAATGAATTAATTTCGTTATACAAGTTACCACTGTAATTCAAATAGAGAACAATAGCAAATAAAAGATTAAGAATTGGGATAAGGCCAGCAGACCAAGATAAAACACAAGATGGCGGCACAACATGACCGCCATCTTGTGTTGTTCTTGGGTGTTGAATTGATCTTGGCTTCCAGAGAAATGCTTCCTTTTCAAAATAAATCAAGCCAAGTCCAAGACATCCAAGGGCTCTAAGATGGGCAACGTTGGCTCCAGAACCCAGGGGGAAAAATCCATTTTTTTGGACTACAGGACCTAGAATCCTTGAGCCAAAATGGCTCGTGGCCGTAAAAACCCAGAGATTCGGGCTTCTGTGATCCATAAAGGGCAACTGTTCTAACTTGCTCTGGTCGGCTCACATGTTTGTCTGTGTCTTATGCAGAGCGTGGAAGCGATTAGCCTGGGGGGATTCTGGGTGTTGTAGTCCCAAGCAGGATTTCCAAGAACCGGTTGCAGGAACACATGGAAGGGGTTGACTGTCTCTCTTGGCACACAGGTTCTGCCTGGTACTCAGTTCCGTGAACGAGAGGAGACTAATTCTGGAGTTTTAGAACCGAATGCCAAAGGTGTGTGCCCAATGCCTCCAACCATCTCCATCCTCCACCAATGAAAGGCCTAAGAGTTGACTCCATTTTGACCTCAGCAGGTAGAAGGATAGCAGCCAGGCTGCGCCACTGCAGGCCTCAGCTGGAGGCCTTCCAAAGGATTATTATTATCCAAGTTTTGGACTTGACCCTCAAGCAGCTGCGAGCCCAGGCGTAGATTTCTACCAGATGTGGAGGGGCTTGTTTTGGGGAGGGGAGGGGTTGTGGAAGCAGAAAGAAAGTCCAAACTCAAGCTGAAAAAATGGAGGTCAGCAGAGATAAGATTTATGGGTTGAATTATCTCTGAACGGCGCAATTTCATGGGGGCGAGGGAGAGGGGTTTAATATCGAAATATTGTTCATAATGATAAACTTCTGTTTTGCTCTCTCTCGGCGAAGCCCATCTGGAGATGTTGGGATTATCTCAAAAGGCTTGGTGCTGAGGATCCGAGGGGCCCCCCGGCCCTCCTGCATCCTCTCACCCAACAGCTCATCTCCTCCAAAGGAAAGTCACAACAATACAGTAGTTCCCTATCCAGCCCTCACCCAGGAGTTTCATTTACAACCTTGCATGCTCTCTGTAGTTTGAGTGATTGGGGGAGGAGGGGGGGATTTTTCTTAGCAATTGTCTATCAAAGCACTAACTGATGGTCCCTTCCAGCTGTTGGTTTCAAGAAAGAGAGCCCTGATTGGGTGTCCCATTACTCTCACTGTTGGTTGGTGGCAGTTGTTGGTTTGCTGTTGATCTGTTTGGTCGGTGGCTGGTATGTGTGCCGCAGCATACAGCAGTTTGTAACTTCAAGTAACTGTCTGAGAATTATTGTTATTGTTGTTGTTTGTTTGTTTGTTGTTAATTTATCACATAGCAGACAAGATAGCTACGCTGGATTTTGTATTACAAATCACTAGTCGAACGCTTCCCAGGCATTTAGGACTACGTGGTGCATCGGCGAATTATGCAAGCATATTCCAGTAACGTGGCTTTCTGCAACTGACTGATGGTGACTTTGTCAACTCCAATTTCTTCTAAATACTTGTTTAGCTCTTTAGGCACCGTACCCAGCATGCCAATTATCACCACCTGTACCGGTTTATGCCAGAGTCTCTGAAGTTCAATTTTCAGATCATGATATTGGGTAAATTTTTTTCAAGTTGTTTCTCTGTGACTCTACTTCACCTGGTATAGCAACATCAAGAATCCACACTTTTTTCTTCTCCACAATCACAATATCTGCGGTATTATGCTCCAAACTCCTGTCTGTCTGTATTCGGAGGTCCCAAAGTAATTTTGCATGTTTGTTTTCAATCACTTTTTCAGGTTTATGATGCCGCCAGTTCTTTGCTATGGGCAGATGATAGTTGTGACACAAATTCCAGCGGACCATTTGAGCAACTACATTATGACGCTGTTTGTAATAAGTCTGAGCAATTTTCTTGCAACAGCTCAATACATGGTCGATAGTTTCATCCGCCTCTTTACAGAGTCTACATGTGGGGGACTCGGCTGATTTTTCAATTCTAGCCTTAAGTGCATTTGTTCTGATAGCTTGTTCTTGAGCTGCAAAAATCAGGGCCTCTGTCTCTTTTTTCAGTGTTCCATTGGTCAGCCATCACCAAGTCTTTTCCTCATCTACTTTTCCTTTGATTTTTTTTTCGAGGAACTGCCCATGCAGTGCTTTATTATGCCAGCTATCAGCTCGTATTTGCATTGTTGTTTTCCTGTATTGACCTTTTGTTTGCTTTACTTCAAACACCTCCTTGTTCTTTACCTCCAACCATTCTGGCCTTGTCATGGCAGGGGGCTTAACCATACCAGAGAGGTCTTGACTGAGGAACAGAACTAAGTGCGCCCAACAACCCATGAATCATGGTAAAACATAGGGTATTTGTACACAACCCCTAAACTCCGCCGCAAATGGCTGCCAGCTCCGGAGCTTACAATTGTTTCCCCACCAGCTCCAGAGTTTGCAGGAAATTAAGTGTGACCACGCCCACCTAAGCGCGTCCCAGAACACTTTTCATGTACCTGCTCTTGGAGGGTGAAAATCCCCAGATCCGGATGTAATCTGGTGAGTGCTGGCCTCTCCTCGCTTCTGTTTGTTTTTTTTGCCTCCCGCCCCTTTCAGAGAAGGAATCAGGACGACGACGGGGCGGCTTGGACCGGCAGACGGAGGTGAGCCTGCATTCTTTTGTCCCTTTTTTTCTCCCTCCCCTCACGCAGACAGGAGCAAGGAAGTGCGGAGGGGTGGGGAGGCAGGAAGAGCAACGAACCCCCAAGATCTCTGGTCCGAATTTAAGTGGCCAGCGGATCTTAGGGGTCGTGTAAAAAGGACCATAATCAAAGAAGCTTATACTGTCTTGGTCGTTGCCTGGGTTAACAAGGACTGCGATGGGTGTTGATGAACGTGGACATCCGCCAGTGAATGAGCTACAGGTCACAGGTCCCATTGTTGAGCAACCAGGGCATGGGCCTGTAGAATTACTGGAAGTTGAACAATCTCAGAAGCGGCAGAAATCTACTTTACCAGAGAATCTTGGACTTGGTACTAAAGACTTGGACTCGGGCTTGTTGGGACCCAGTCCCAAAGACTTGCCAACATCACTGCCTGCAAATACCTCAGAATCTGTTATTGAGACTTTAAGTGCCAGTTAATGAAAAGGGGGCTGGTTTTCAGGGAATTTGAAGCTGTTCTCTGTGGGTCTCTGTGCTTCTGCTGTGTAGCAAAAGCAGACATTTACCAGAAATTCAAAACTCTGCCAGCTGCCCGAAATAGTTACCCACCCAGCTATCCTTCAAGGCTGGAGTGTTTCTCGGTGTAAGAATGACCTAAAATCATGGCTGGGGACATTGCGGCTCTCCAGATGTTGTTAGAGCACAAGCCACAGCTGGTGGAATTCACAGCCGGGCTATATTCTGCCTGTTGTAGCGTGGGGTTTAGTGATTTCAGCAAGTGATTTCAGCTCTGTGACATAGCAGGCTGGAGACAGCTTCTATACAACTCTTTATTCAGGGAGAGAACAAGACTGGGGACTGGGGAGAGGGAGCTACATTTATAGGAGCCAGGACTGGCTAGGAAAAGATACATTTTGGAGGGAACAATTACAAGCAATCACAAAGCTGCCTTTTGGCGGAAACCAATAGGATTGAGGATCCAAATGCAGAAACTTGAAATAACCAATAGGCCTGTTCCCTTTGGAACAGGAAGGCTGTTACTTCAACATAAGCAATTACAGATAATAGGAATACAGATCAATACGCAACACTGCCTGCCTTGGACTTGAAAGGAGCCGGGTTAGGGGAAGAAAAAATCTGTTAATTCTAGAGGAGAAGGAGAAGGGAAGCATTTTGAAGAGCTTAGATCAGACACGGACCACTTTAAATTGCTCTTGAATCACAAACAGGGGTGCAGAGAAATCCTTCTGTTGTCGAGATGAAAGCTGAGGCCGGCTGCCCACAGCAAGAGGAAAGCTCTTTGAAAATTATCCAGCCCCCTGGAGGGGTGGGCAGGGAGCCTGAAATGTGATCCAGACAAGACCAAGGTCTCCCCCCGGTCAGTCGAAAGGCAGAATGAGGAATAGGGGTGCTGTTGTGACGTGGGGTTTAGTGATTTCAGCAGTGATTTCAGCTCTTAGACATAGCAGGCTGGAGACAGCTTCTAGTGTAACAGCTCTTTATTCAGGGAGAGAACAAGACTGGGGACTGGGGAGAGGGAGCTACATTTATAGGAGCCAGGACTGGCTAGGAAAAGATACATTTTGGAGGGAACAATTACAACCAATCACAAAGCTGCCTTTTGGCAGAGACCAATAGGATTGAGGATCCAAATGCAGCAACTTGAATAAACCAATAGGCCTGTTCCCTTTGGAACAGGAACAGAAACCAATGGGAATACAGATCAATACACAACAGGTGCAGCCTGCACTGGACGGGGTGACGCTCCCCTCGAAAACACAGGTGTGCAGCTTGGGGGTTGCTCCTGGTACGGTCTCTGAGGCTGGGATGCCCAGGTTTTAGCGGTAGCCAGCATTGCCTACGCACCATTAAAATGAGTGCATCCATTCTTGGAGACGTCTGACCCGGCCACAGGGACACATGCCCTAGTTTCGTCTCGGCTGGATTACTGCAACATGCTCTATGCGGGGCTGCCCTAGGGAACGTGCTTGGTCCAAAACACAGCAGCCAGATTGTTAACTAACTGGGGCTGAGTCCACACAACCCCGCTTCCCGGGTTGTTGCAGCAGCTCCACTGGCTGCCAATCCCGTTGGATGCCTAAACGGCTTGGCTCACTTGCTTTGTTTGGGAATAGGTGCGGTATATAAATATGAAAATAAATAAATAAATAAATTTCACAGCAAATTTTTTAAAAAAAATCCCCAAGGAAAGTTGTGGAAGCATCCTGAGTAACGGCCACGGTGAAAGGGGTGGGAATGGAGGTATCCTTAATCAAACGGGGGGGAAACATTGAAGCGTTCCCAAGATCTGTCTGGACCGGTCTCATTGGAGTTTATAAAAAATGTCAATCAGTTGAAAACGGAAGGATCCCCCAGGAAAAAAAACCTAAATAAATGCCATGACAGATAGGAAACTTTTAAACATCAACTGGGCTGCTCCAACTGTTTGGACGTGCTGTCAAGCTGCTGCAGCCAGTCCAGCATAATCTCCTCTGGGTTGGTCTTCTTTGACCCGGTGCAGCTTATATCTTATAAAAGGTAGGCCTCCATTAGTATTTATTTATTTATTTATTTATTTATTTATTTATTTATTTATTTATTCACTTGGACACCGCCAGTCTTTTGAAGGGAATTCCAGGTGGTTTACAGTACAGTAGGACCGCTGTATCCACTGTTTCATTATCCACTGATTCAGTTATCCACGGTTGGCAGAGGAAAAAAAATAAATAATTCAGCAGCCACAAAGCAAGCTGTTGTCACAAACAGCAGCTGTAAAGCAAGCTATTGTCACAAATAGCATCTGTAAAGCAAGCTACTGTCACAAACAGTGGCCATAAAGCAAGCCACTGTCTCAAAACAGCAGTCATAAAGCAAGCTAGTGTCAGGAAGCAATTTGGGGGTGGATGGGCAGGCATTCTCTCTTATCCACGGTTTTCATTATCCATTGGAAGGCCTGGAACCAATCCCCAGCAGATACTGGGGTCCTACTGTAATTAAACAAAAAGAAGAAAGGAAAAATAGTACTAGTGGAAAAGAAGATAGATAAATAAAACATTAAATAGTAAAATAGTCAATAGACAAGTACAGTGGACCCTTGTATAACAAACAGCTTGTATAACATAAAATTTGTACAACATTAAAAAATCCGGAGATAGGGGAAATTTGCTTAACATAATTGCCTATGGGGAAAATCAGTACAACATAAAAATGGGATTACTCCATTTTCAATGCATTCCTATGGGAATCTGTATAAAGGAAAATTTGCTTAACATAATTTCATTTGGAACGAATTAATTCCTTTAGACAAGGTACCATTGTACTAAACAAAGCTAGCCCTGACCGGCAAGGAAAAACTAAAAATCACATAAACCTCAGGGCAAACAATAAAATGGCAACCCAAACAAACAATCACCTTAACAGTCGCCATATGCCTCTTTGAAGAGCAAGGTCTTAGACTTCGGTGCTCTCTTGAAAGCCGGCCGGAACTGTGCCAGACGTCTCTCACATGGAAGTTTGTTGCATAAGGTAGGGGTCGTTGCTGAGAAGGCTCGATTTCGAGTGATCATTTTCCAGGCCTCCCTGAAAATGGCTGCCTGCAGCGAGAATGCCTGTGTTGTTCTGGTGGGCCGAGTCACAGCTGAGTTTAGGAAGATTTGCTCCGCCAGGTATTCAGGTCCCAAGCTGTGGAGGGGTTTGTAAGTCAAAAGCAATACCTTGAACCTTATTCGGGAGGCAACGGATAACCAGTGCAGGTGGGTCAAGATTGGGGTGATGCCGTTATACCTGCCCGCGCCAACCACCCATCTGGCCGCTGCATTCTGTACCCTTTGCAGTCTCCGAATAAGGCCAAGGTCACACCTGGGTTTCGATCCTGATCTTCTGAAGGTCCGGCTTTTCCTCTTCTTCCCATCACGTGATTTAAATGTGGGAGAAGAGGTCTCACGTCAAAATCTGGTTTTTCAATTTTAAAGTGCAGTTCAGCCCCCTTGGCCAGCAGGTGGCGCTAGCACTTGAAAAAAACGGAAGACTTTTCTGGGGGAATTTAATTATGTGTCGGACTTCCTGTTACTCCGATATGGAGCCAAATTTTAAAAAAGCACCGATCGGCCCCAGGAACAGCCGGTGGGTGCTATGCAAAAAAATAAAATCAAAAGAAACCCGGATTATCACACAGCGTCTGCCTCTTTAAAAGCCAGATTTCAAAAGGTAGGCAAAAATTCCAGAGCCTGGAAGGTAGGTCACAGAAACCTCGGTTAAGGGAGCTTTTTTTCCCCAAAAAGCGGGGTGGCCATGAGGACTGTATTTTTGGGCACGATTTATTTAGTAATTTAAACTCTCTTTAAAGGGACATGTGACCGAGCTCCAAGAGTCATGGGAAGTCCTATGTAGAGCGTAGGGCTCCCTTTCTCCAGTTCTCTGGTTGTGCTCTATTGATTAGAGATGGTCACGTAGCACTTAGAACGAATCTCTCTGCCCCCCACTCACCCTTCTTTGCACGCTGCCAGGGTCCTTCTCCTCTGGCAGAGCACTTGTCTGGGAAGGAGCTTGGCCACCCCATCCCATCTCTTCAAACCCACCGAGTACTCTGATGAGAAGGTGGGGTGAGGATTTTCCAGCGGCCTGTGGAGGTGCATCTGGCCTGGCCGGATTCTTGCCTGGAATTGTGCATTGCCGGACAAGAAGGACCCCAGCAGCATGCCAAGAAGGGAGTGTGGCCTGACTGGACAGGTAGGTGTGACGTGAGCCTACATCGCACTTCTGGTGCCCTTCGGAGCGATTCGGATGAAGCGCTACGAAGTGCTTCGTGCCCATCTAGCGTAGAAGCACTCGAAAATCGTTTTGGGTGAAAAAATGGCACACAGACCATGGAAGTGTAGGGAAGGATTAAAAACTGCCCAATAACTAAATCAGCATTTCCACTACTGGTTATGTCAAACTTTCAGCCCAAGAAGCAAAGTTCATGACAAAGGTGAGGTGGCTGGCAACCTTTTATTTTCTACATTGTGGCTCAAATCCTGTGGTGTTGTTACACTGGCAGAAGGGAAACGGCAGAACTCACACTAATTAACCAGTCCCCACTTGAATACCTGATGCTGTCCTCAGCCACTTGACTGGCAGACAGTGAGGAATTGGAGCTGCGATTCATTCATTAGGGGCAGTTTGCCCCTCTGGGTTACTCTGTTTCTTTTCTGCTGGAGTAACCATGCAACAGGATTTTGGCCTATGTCTAAACATAGATAATAGATGATGCTGTAAGATGTCCCTCAATTCCCTATTCTCAATACTTGAACATGTCTTAATTGTAGTGGACTGTATATTTTCCGCCTTGGATCCTCTTTTCAAAGAGAAAGGAGGGGCAAAAATACTCTAAAATAAATAAATAAATAATATATCTAGTTTGTCCCTAGTTGCATCTTTAAGCCAGCTGGTGTCACGGTGAACCTTGAAGCGCAGATGCTCGTTGTAGACTCAGTCCCAAACAGAGGCCAACCACTCCTGATGCACTGAAACCGCAGGTGTTAACTTTCCCGAGCGCGCTTCGTACAACCGCTGGCAAACGGCTTAATTACTTGGATGGAAATGGACACGGCAGCTTTTCAGCTTCCTCCCTGGACCGTGAAGTCATCCATGTTCTGGTAAACAAAAATTTTAACAACTGCCGCTTGCCTCACATTGGCTAGGTTGTTTATACTGACCACGCTGTGGAGAAAAAAGAATAGCTCACATTCGGGTAGCGTCTTCCTCTACCATTCCACGGCCAAGCAGTGACCGGGGAAGCCTGCGTCCTCACCCAAGGGAGCATGGAGAAATTATTCGGGAAGACACCTTTACGAATCAGACACAAAGACTGTTGACCTGCCTGTAGGGTGTTTTCTTATAACCTCTCTATCTCTAACAAAACATCGAGATTGGGAAAGTTCCCTTCCTCTTTCCATCCCCAAGATACCCCAAAACATCACTATTTTAATTCTTCATTGATTTAAACATATATAGCCACCTTGTGTCACAGGATTTAAGGGGGGG
>JAHTLZ010003589.1:0-10430 GCA_023846285.1 Phrynocephalus versicolor | reverse complement strand
TGGGGAGATTTGTCTGAATCCATAAAAACCCAAACTGAGATTAAAGAGGGACATCCAGGAAACTTTTTTGTTGTGTGAACACACCCTGACTCTGATATTGAACACCCAGGAAACCTGTAGCTACCCATTCCAGCAAAAAGGATAGATTACCCTTAATGCACTAAGAAATGCATAGATAGATACATCAGTCAATTAAGGAAGCGCATCCATCTTCACTCACATGGAGAAAGTGACAATAATTTCCCACCTCATTAAGTTAGTAAATGGACAGAAAAGCATGTACTAGAGACATGTGGCAGGATTTTTCTAAACTGATACAACTATATCAATAACAGCAGATTAGGCCACACGCAGCAATGAGACTTTTCATTTGTAAACTCAGGGTGCCCGGAAAAGCAAAACCATGAAGATTTTATATTTCCATTGTTAAATCATAGAAACATAACACCCTAGGATATATTGATAGAGCTGAATAGGAGATACAAGTACGGAGGCCTGACTGTGTAAAATTCATATTCCTGTAGAGAATAAAACACTGTCAGCAGCTTTTTCTGCATATACCCTCCAGAAATATCTTCTGTCAAGGAAAGAATACATGGCTGCCATGTTAACGATTCCACAGTCTGTACTGAAACTGTTCCCTCTGCTATTTACTTCAGGATATGACCAGCATGTAGACCCTGACATAGACACGAACATAAAATATGCAGACGCTGTCCCTGCAAAGAAATTTGGGGTGTCAAAAGAGTTACTCTTGGGACTGTGATGCAGCCGATACAGGTTATTTGCTCACTTACTTGTATTTCTCTCTGTGTATGTTGTGTATGTGTGAATCTGGCTCCATTTCCTTTGAAAGGAATCTAACATGGTGTTGAAAGGGTAGAGGTTGAGAATCCTAACACATTTTACAACTTGACAGGGGAGGGGGAATAGCTGCTTTGTCTGCCTATATACAGAGGAAAGTATTGAGGGTCATTTTTCCCTTTTCTTTTTTGTTTATTTTCTGCTTTTTCTTTTTCTTTCTTTGTTTGTTTTTGCAAATAAGGCATAGCTTAACCTGTGTGTCATGCATATTTAT
This sequence comes from Phrynocephalus versicolor, assembly GCA_023846285.1. Taxonomy (NCBI): domain Eukaryota; kingdom Metazoa; phylum Chordata; class Lepidosauria; order Squamata; family Agamidae; genus Phrynocephalus; species Phrynocephalus versicolor. The sequence goes on along the minus strand of JAHTLZ010003589.1, from coordinate 9,352 downwards.
AGCAGATAATTTGAGCAGCAGTGCTTTGATGGAGTGTAAGGATCATGTGTGCAATGATGACATCAAAGCAAAATATGTAATTGCACCTATCACCGACAAGATGTGTGAAGCCCGACTGCATTGTTTTGGTCGTGTCCTGCGTGTCGAAGAGGAAACTCTGGCTTTAAAGGGTCTCACCCTGAAGGTCAGCGGATCCTGACCAAGGGGTCATCCAAAACAGCATTGGACGAACACCTGCGAGAATGACATGAAGTTGTCCTGGGTTCATCTGGACCTAGTCCATGACCACGCCAAGTGGAGGGCCAAAACAAGAATAGCAGACCCCACCAGCAAGTGGGATAAACACTAAGAAAAAGAAGAAAGAAGAAGTGCTTTGACAGAATTCAGTCAAAGCCATCCCCCAGCAATTCAGTGTTATGTATGTATGCCCCATAATCCTCCAAATGGCACCAGATGTGGACCTAAATGCCAAAATGTTTGCACACATTTGTGGTGAAGATACACCCTTCATACACAGCTTAAGAGGACATGGTAAAATGTTCCCTAAACTCATTACTAAATTCTTCATCAAAGCATCTCTTCATTGATAAGAATGAAGAATTGAATGAGAATTCTTTGCATCCTTGTTCCTAACATAGCTCTTCTTTTCTGCATTTATCTCAGCGTAGTCTGTATCTATCTCTGTTACATAATTATTTCATGCCTGTAGGAGAGTATTTAAAATACAAAATGGAGCTTGTTCTGAAGTGCAGTAAATTCAGAAGATTCTCTGTTTGGGGTGCTGTGTTATTGTTTGCTTTGTTCGTAAAAAATTGAAAGAATTAGTGTGCTATAAAATTGTTTTAAAAGGCAGATATGCTGACAGGAGCTTTAAGGGTCTCTTTAAGGACTGCATTTCATTGTTTACAAATCCTCTAAGCAAATGGAAGCATAAATAAAATATCACCACGGGATGCTAATTTGCTTTACTTCTTTTAATTCATGAAATACAATGGCTTGCCACATATTATCCTCCAGCTAGAGATGGTACTTATTTCTAAGCCTTTTGACTATTCAAATGTAAGAAAGAGTTCCTCTACCACCCTGCCTGCAGCTCTGGAATATGATTGGCTGGAATACTGACCTTGGATTATAATGACATGGTATTAACAAAAGAATTTTCTTTTTCCTAACGAGCAGTGTTTCTTGACAGTAAAAATGGTGTGTATTTCATAAGATTGACAGAAAGAACTCAACAATGTACTGAGGGTTGAGGTAGTGAGAAGTATTGTGAGAATATTTCCACAGGAATGAAATGCATTCCTCCATAAGCATTGTGCTTCTTCCTTGTGAATAAGGACAAGGCTTTAAGATGCCTTGCACTACAAATCCCATATTTTTCATTTTGGACATTCTTGCTGACAGATAGATATCTATGTACTGTACTTCAGTTAGGGCTAGCTTCTCCCAAGCTTTCTGTTCCTGTTCCAAAGCAAGCTAGGAGCCTCCCTTCAACAACAGAAAGCTAGGCATGGCTAAGCCTCAAACTCTTTGTAAAGTGAAGTTTTAGGTTTATTAGGTAGAATACCCAGAATGGAAAAGTATGGAATTTGTAGTTAGAGATGGGCACGAAATGGAAAAATTGTGTTCCGTTTCTGTTCTGTTTGTGGCCCATCTCCCTCAGTTTCCATTTCCGTTTCCTACGGTTTTTTTAAAAAAATCATTTCCGTTTTTCTTTTTTTGGAAATGTGGGTCTTAATTCGCCGCGCTGGATGACAGCGCTTGTCATCCGGTGTGGGAAAGATCCCGCTCTCCGCCCTCTGCCTCGATGTATGGCAGCCTGTGGGCTGTCATTTCCGGCGTGGAGATCGCTGGACAGGGGGCTCCAATCCGGCTTCCGTGTGCGGAGACCGGATTGCAGGCCCCTCTCTCCGCCCTCCACCTCGATGCATGGCAGCCCTGTGGACTGTCATTTCCGGGGCGGAGATCACTGTACAGGAGGCTCTGATCCGGCTTCCGCGTGTGGAGACCAGATTGCAGGCCCCTCCACTGCCCGCTGCCCCAAGAATGACAGTGGAGAGTGGGACACGGGGCTCCGATCCAGCCTCCATGCACGGAGACCGGATTGCAGGCCCCTCCTGCCGCCCACCGCCATGCATCTCCGGAGGGCGGAGAGAGGGGCCTGCAATCTGGTCTCCGTGTGCGGAGGCCGGATCGGAGGCCCGTGTCCAGCTCTCCGGCCTAGAAATGACAGCCTGGCGGGCTGTCATTCTCGGGGCGGCGGGAGATGGGAGGGGCCTGCAATCCAGTCTCCGCGCACGGAGGCCAGATCGGAGCCCCGTGTCCAGCGATCTCCGCCCCAGAAATGACAGCCCAGTGGGCTGCCATGCATCGAGGCAGAGGGGGGTGAGAGGGGGCTCCGATCTGGCCTCCGCGCACAGAGACTGGATGGCAGCCCGTTCTCGACTCCGCCCCTAACTGGACCAGGAAGCCAGAAGCCGGAAGACTGGACCAGGCAGGAAGGCCAGCAGCACCAGCAGGTAGGAGGACTCATTCTCATTGTGTGGCCGGGCCAGTAATGGAAACGAACAGAACGAAGAAAATTTTCTTGGTTCTGTTCGGTTCGAGCCTGGCACGTCCAAATGGTCATTAGTCGTACCGTTATGTATCGGTAACGGTAACAGAGAACTGAAATGAAAAAATGGTCATTTTGTGCCCATCTCTATTTGTAGTCCAAGAAATCCAAACATCCAAATTCCTCCTGGTGAGTGTGAATTGTCTTGTATGTTGAAACTGGCATGCATCTACTACAGAAGTAGTAAAAATATTAAATATTATTGAAAGAAAAGAAGCATGATGCTATGAAGGGCCAAAGGCAATTCACCGCTGCTGTGCCTTTGATTTATCTGTTTCTCTTTCCACATCTTCTATAGCAATAAGAGTAGTGTGTATAGACACTGAAAATGAAATTTTATTTGAGAATGGAATGAAATTATATATGAGATTTCACCTATGGAATCATTTACCTACCCAAACCTTTTAAACTTGGAGAAAATTGTGACATATAATAGAGGGGAATTTAAAGTAGAAGGAAGGAGAATTTACAAACCAAGGGGTGGTGACTACTTAGTGCCCTTAATACAGATACAGTCTACATATAAGAAAGACTTGAAAATTTATGGCTTTTATAATGAACAGATAGCATTTGATAAAATATTGTTTTCCTCAGATGATAAGTTAATTAAGAAATATATAAAAAATTTGTTAGAATGGAAAATGGAAGATGAGGATGTGAAAGGATACAATGGGCAATTTTTTTTTATTACAATGTGGAGCTGGAGAAATGGCAAAAAGTTTGGAATAGAAACTCTAAATTAACAATGGCTGCATCATATAAAGATCTGTATAAAATGTTTTATAGATTGCATTTTCCACCTGCTAAGTTAGCTGAAATGTTCCCAAACATATTTGTGTGGAATTGTGTGCAAGAAACAAGGACTTATTTTCATGCATGGTGGATGTGTGATAAAGTGAAAAAAAAAATTGGATTAAAATACATACTTGGTTTATTAGAATGATAAAAATATATGTAGACTTTAGTCCAGAACTGTTTTTACTAGGCATATTACCAGAAAATTTAGACAGACAAAATACCTGTCTAGTACTGCACATTCTGACAGTGGCAAGGAAGGTTTGGGCACAATATCGGAAAAATGAAGATACACCAACAGATGAAATGATTGTTAAGAAAATTTTGGAATATGCAGACTGATGGACAGACTACCAATAAGTTAAGGGTGATGAAGCAAGAATGGAGGAGGCTTGATTACAGATGGAGGAATGATCGGACGGAATTTAATTCTGTGGTTCATGCATTGACCAGATGCTAAAACATCCTTTGCCTCCTTGAGAATTGGTGGGGCCTCCAACCGCCAAGTGGAGCTGTTCTACATGGTTTGCGACCTCACCAATTCTGGTCCACCGGGGCCTCCTCCTAGTGATTTCACTAGTGAGTCATTCACAGCCTTCTAAAACTCTAAAATAGAGGCCATCCATCCAATATGGACTCCAGTTGCACTGATCTGCCCCCGAGAATGGTCGGTGCTGCACTCCCTTGGTCTCCTTGTTTTGTTGTGTTTGGGCCTGTGACACCAGCTGATGCCTCTAGGGTGCTGGTCCGCTGCAGGCTGGAGACTTTCCCATTAATCCTTGCTCATCATGGCATATCAAAATGGCCAGAGGGTACATGCTACCAATGCCACTGCCTCCTTCAGTGATGGGTTCTTTTTCAATTAGCTGAAGGAGACTGTGGTGAAACCCATCCTTAAGAAACCTGGCAGACAATATGTCTAATTATTGCCCAATTGCCAATGTTCCCTTCCTGGGCAAGGCAGTGGAATGGGTCGCCCTGAGTGGCTCCAGTCAATCCTGGAGGAAGACTGTGTCCTGGACCCCTTTCAATCCAGGTTCAGGTCATGTCATGGGACTGAGACTGCCCTGCTCACATTGCATGATGACCTCTTGAGGGAGGCCAACAGGGTTGGGGAGTCTAGCCTTGAGCTGTCTGCGTTCCTTCCTCAGGGGCCATGCCCACTGAATGAGCCTGGGTGGGGAATTGTTGTCTCCCTGGTCACTCTCTTATGGGGTGCTGCAAGGGTCGGCAATCTCCCCCATGCTCTTTAACATATATATGAGGATGCTGGCGGAGGTCATTTGGAGATTTGATGTCTGCTGTCATCAGTACACAGATGACATGTAGCTCTATCTCTCCTTTTCCACCTCTGCAATGGAGGTTGCTCAGACCCTTGATCGCCATCTTGCTGCATTTTTGAGTGGATTAGGACCAACAGGCTCAGGCTGAACTCTGAGAAGATGGAGGTTCTGTTCTTTGGTGGGGTGGATGGGTACAGTAGCCTTCTTCCCAGTCTGGGTGGGACTTTCCTCCATCTGGTTGAAAAAGTGAGGAGTCTGGATGTTGTCTTGGGTCCAGCATTGTCTGGGAGTCCAAGGTGGCAGCCATTTCCAAGTCAGCATTTTACCAGCTTAGGCTTATCACCCAGATTCACCCGTACCTTGATGGTGACTCCCTATGGACAGTTGTGCAAGTGCTGGTGATCTTGAAGATTGATTATTGTAACACTTTTTACATGGAGCTTCCCTTGATCCTTGTTCGGTGATTGCAGCAGGTGTAGAATGTGGCGGCCAAATTGGTGGCTGGTGCAGGTCAATTTGTCCACACCACCCCAATTCTGGCCCACTTGCACTGGCTACCCATTGCCTCCCAGATAAGGTTCAGGGTATTGGTTTTGTTTAGAGATGGGCACGACCAGGAAATTTTTTTTTCGGGTTGTCTTTTTTCGGGACGGGTCCGTTTCAGCTCGTTTCCGTTTTCCGCGAAATTTTTCAAAAAAATATCGTTTCGTTTGTCATTTTTTCGTCTGTCGTTAGTACTAGTTTGGGGGGGTAGTGGGTTCCTGGAGGCACCTCTGTGGGGTGGGTGCCTCCTCTGGCCCGCTATGAAGGGAAAGTGGGCTCCTGGAGGCACCCGTGGGTGCCTCCTCTCCTCACCCGTTACAAAATAGCATGCATAGCCATATGGATATGCATACCAAGTTGCAGACTTGCTTAGATGACAGTGACACTGGACTGGCAGAGGCACCCCTCTTTGGGGTGCCTCCTCTGCATCAGTCGGTGAGAGAGAATGCGGGCTCTCACTGTGTCTCACTAAGAAGGGAAGCGTACTTGTGTGTAGTGCAATGCGAGTACACAGATCTGGCTTTAGGGTTAGGGTTAGCGCAAGGGCTAGGCTTAGGGTTACAGGTAAGGTTAGGGTGAGTATTGGAGTGCACCTCTGGGTGCCTCTCTGACCCACTTAGAAGGACATATGGGTTAGGGTTAGGGTTAGGGTTAGGGTTAGGGTTAGGGTTCGGGCTAGGGTTAGTGGGCTTTTTATGCCCGATTGGCACATCCCAGAAGTCTCTGTGGTCAAAACCTGGCCAAGTGGCCATGCGATTGGTGGAATGGCTCCAAAAATGTGCATGGTCCACTCCCATGGCCAGCCCATCATTGTGCAGGTGTAAAATAAAATAAAATAAAATAAAATAAAATAAAATAAAATAAAATCAATGGAGAGGAGGACAGGAGACATTTTGTTGCAAGAAAAACCCACTGCTACTGTAAAAAATCTGGCAGTTTTAAAATAGCAATTTTCACATGTTTCTGTGGTGCTTTGGTGTGTTTTTGGACCACGATTTCAAAAAAAAAAGATTGCGGTCTCCCGCCCCATTTTGGATCCCCCACCCGCATTGCATGGCAGGCAAGTTGGCAAGACGACGAGGATGCCCCACCAGAGCAGCCCAGGACAGGAGGGGGGTAAGGCCGGGGATCCCCCCCCGAAACCACCCCTCTGGTAGGTGCACTCTCAGGCAGGCAGAGCCAGGCATATTTTCGCCTGCTTTTTTGGCTGGGAATCAGGGTTTTTAAAACTTTTTTTCTGTGCCGCTTCAATGGTGGCGGCGAGCTGGCGAGCCGGCGACGTTGGCGGGACCACTAGGATGCCCGCCGCCAGTCGCCACTCCACCAGAGCAGCCCAGGAAGGACAGGAGGAGAGGGGAGAGGCCGGGGACCCTCCCTGAAACCACCCCTCTGGTAGGTGCCCTCACTCAGGCAGGCATATTTCCGCCTGCTTTTTGGCCAGGAATCAGGGTTTTTTTTAACTTTTAAAAACTTTTTTTCTGTGCCGCTTGGCATTGTGCGATCGCCGCGATGCCAGGAACGACAACGACAAATCAGACCCAATTTTTCTTTAGTCGGTTCGAGTTCGAGTTCGAGTTCTGGCGGAGTAATTGTCATTTCCTTTTCCATTACGTAACGGAAACGAGGAACGGAAACGGAAACGGGAATTTCGCTAAGTCATGCCCATGTCTAGTTTTGTTTTACAAAGCCCTCAATGGCTTGGGACCTGAGTATCTGGCAGAACGGATCTCCCAAAGGCCAGTGTCGGCCCAGAGCACCCTTGGTGCTCTCGCTCTGGGTGGCCACCCCCTGGGAGGCCCGTAGGATCGCTACCCATAAGCAGGCTTTCTCAGTAGCTGGCCCAGCCATGTGGAACAAACTACCTTGCAAAATTTGCCAAGATGAGCCCCTAACAGCTTTTTAAAAAGAATTAAAAACTTGGCTTTTTAAAAAAGCATATGATGATTGGTAATGTAATGTTTTGTTGCCCTGTCTTGTATTTTTCCTGCTGCCCATTAGCTTTTCCCTCTTGCAGGGCCTTTGTTTGTTATTGATTTTTTTATTGGTTATTGCCATTTATTGTATATTTGGCTTTCGTGTGAACCACCAAGAGTACCTCTGGGAAATCAGAGTTGTCCAGAAATGCAAAAATAAATAAAAGAAAGAAAAAAAATTGTCTGCATAGCATAATGTATTGGTGTGTTTGGTTCAGAATTTGGAAAAGTTACTTTTTGAACTACACCACCCAAAATTCCCTGGCTAGCACACAAATGGGAGATTCTGGAAGTTGTAGTGCAATAACTGTTTCAACATCTAGTTCAATTTGACTTTGACTGACAAAATTTCACTATGCTGAATGTAAGATGTAGCTTGGTGCTGGTTGGATTTAATTAACCCCTAGAGTTTTGACCTTGGATTATAATAAAATAATGTTTGAAAAGCAATTTGATTTCCCAACTAGCAGCATTCATTTGATGGTAAAAAACAATATTTATTTCATATAATGAACTGAAAGAATTTGTCAACAATGGAAGGGCTGAGGGAGCAAATGCTACTTCATCTTTTGAAGGTCCTGTAAATCTTTCTTGATGTTCATTAGCACACAGATAAAAACATTCTGAAAGAAACAAAACAAATAGCTTTGATCATGATGCTAGCAAAGTCAAAACATGATAATACACAAAAGCAGAGGTAGCAGTGTTGCCTGGCCATGTAGCAAATTAGAACTGTGTCGGTAATACCTTTATTAGACCAAACCAAAGATGCCAAAGACGCAATAATCACTGCAAGTTTACAATCTCTTACATACAGACAACAATCCTGTGATATGACCTGTGCTAAAAGCCATGCTGAGTTTCATGTTCACACAATGAATTCCAAAGTGTGTATCAATTTTCCCTTGACTTGTATTATTTTCTTAGGAAATGGGTTAAAATAAATGGCCACCAGAGGACTTTTTATGTTTGCATGCTGTATCTTAATCAACTAAAGCCCATTCTGAACCTTACAACTGGTCTTAAAAGGGAGCTTTTCCATATGTACCCAATTTAAGAACACAGATTGAAAATATTTAGTGTCCCAATTGGTACATTAACATAAGAGGATACACATTTCTATTACATTTCTATGTCCGGATCCTTGACCAGTGCTTGGAGGCGGTTATGGCTTGGACCAGGGCCAACAGGCTCAAGCTCAATCCCGAGAAGACAGAGGTGATGTTCTTTGGGAGTTCGCCATCTGGGTACGGAGGCCCTCTCCCCACCTTGGAGGGAGATTCTCTCCAGATGGCAGACAGGGTTAGGAATCTGGGTGTGGTCCTGGATCCGGCGCTCTCTCTGGAAGCCCAGGTGGCTGCCGTGGCCCGGAACGCATTTTACTATCTTCGCCAGATTGCCCAGATCCGCCCATACCTAGATGGCGACTCCCTGAGGACAGTGGTTCAGGCGTTGGTGATCTCGAGGCTGGACTATTGCAACACCCTCTACATCGGGTTGCCCTTGACTCTCCTCCGGCGACTGCAGCGGGTACAAAATGCGGCAGCCAGGCTGCTGGTGGGTGCGTGTCGCTTTGACCGCATCACCCAGTCCTGGCCCAGCTGCATTGGTTGCCCGTTGTGTCCTGGATCAGATTCAAGGTCCTGGTTTTAGTTTATAAAACCCTCCATGGCTTGGGCCTGGACTACCTCACAGAGCGGATCGCCCAGCGATCAACCTCGGCCCGACCAGTTCGGCAGTCGCGAGCGCACTCACTTCGGGTTGCCACCCCCCCGAGAGGCCAAGCAAACATCAACCCACACTCGGACCTTTTCGGTGGCTGCTCCCTCCCTATGGAACAGCCTTCCCAGTGAAGTGCGCTCTGCAGAGTCCCTGCTGGCCTTTCGTAGAGCGGTAAAGACCATCCAATTCCGAGAGGTCTTCGGTGACCTACCCAAGTAGTTTTTTTTTTCCTCCTCCCCTCCTCCCCCCCTCCCGCCATCTACTGTGATTATTTTTAATGCTTGTGGACCATGAATGAAACAAGGTCCCTTAAGGGTGCTGTATGATTTTATTAGTATGATTATTGTTTGTCAGTTTTTGTATTTGTGTTTCGTTTTAATAGCTGTTGAATTCTCAGCTTGTAAGCCGCCCAGAGTTCCTCC
>JAHTLZ010003588.1:0-10775 GCA_023846285.1 Phrynocephalus versicolor | reverse complement strand
TGGGGAGATTTGTCTGAATCCATAAAAACCCAAACTGAGATTAAAGAGGGACATCCAGGAAACTTTTTTGTTGTGTGAACACACCCTGACTCTGATATTGAACACCCAGGAAACCTGTAGCTATCCATTCCAGCAAAAAGGATAGATTACCCTTAATGCACTAAGAAATGCATAGATAGATACATCAGTCAATTAAGGAAGCGCATCCATCTTCACTCACATGGAGAAAGTGACAATAATTTCCCACCTCATTAAGTTAGTAAATGGACAGAAAAGCATGTACTAGAGACATGTGGCAGGATTTTTCTAAACTGATACAACTATATCAATAACAGCAGATTAGGCCACACGCAGCAATGAGACTTTTCATTTGTCAACTCAGGGTGCCCGGAAAAGCAAAACCATGAAGATTTTATATTTCCATTGTTAAATCATAGAAACATAGCACCCTAGGATATATTGATAGAGCTGAATAGGAGATACAAGTACTGAGGCCTGACTGTGTAAAATTCATATTCCTGTAGAGAATAAAACACTGTCAGCAGCTTTGTCTGCATATACCCTCCAGAAATATCTTCTGTCAAGGAAAGAATACATGGCTGCCATGTTAACGATTCCAGAGTCTGTACTGAAATTGTTTCTTCTGCTATTTACTTCAGGATATGACCAGCATGTAGACCTTGACATAGACATGAACATAAAATATGCAGACGCTGTCCCTGCAAAGAAATTTGGGGTGTCAAAAGAGTTACTCTCGGGACTGTGATGCAGCCGATACAGGTTATTTGCTCACTTACTTGTATTTCTTTCTGTGTATGTTGTGTATGTGTGAATCTGGCTCCATTTCCTTTGAAAGGAATCTAACATGGTGTTGAAAGGGTAGAGGTTGAGAATCCTAACACATTTTACAACTTGACAGGGGAGGGGGAATAGCTGCTTTGTCTGCCTATATACAGAGGAAAGTATTGAGGGTCATTTTTCCCTTTTCTTTTTTGTTTATTTTCTGCTTTTTCTTTTTTCTTTTTTGTTTGTTTTTGCAAATAAGGCATAGCTTAACCTGTGTGTCATGCATATTTATAGCAGATAATTTGAGCAGCAGTGCTTTGATGGAGTGTAAGGATCATGTGTGCAATGATGACATCAAAGCAAAATATGTAATTGCACCTATCACCGACAAGATGTGTGAAGCCTGACTGCATTGTTTTGGTCGTGTCCTGCGTGTCGAAGAGGAAACTCTGGCTTTAAAGGGTCTCACCCTGAAGGTCAGTGGATCCTGACCAAGGGGTCATCCAAAACAGCATTGGACGAACACCCGCGAGAATGACATGAAGTTGTCCTGGGTTCATCTGGACCTAGTCCATGACCACGCCAAGTGGAGGGCCAAAACAAGAATAGCAGACCCCACCAGCAAGTGGGATAAACACTAAGAAAAAGAAGAAAGAAGAAGTGCTTTGACAGAATTCAGTCAAAGCCATCCCCCAGCAATTCAGTGTTATGTATGTATGCCCCATAATCCTCCAAATGGCACCAGATGTGGACCTAAATGCCAAAATGTTTGCACACATTTGTGGTGAAGATACACCCTTCATACACAGCTTAAGAGGACATGGTAAAATGTTCCCTAAACTCATTACTAAATTCTTCATCAAAGCATCTCTTCATTGATAAGAATGAAGAATTGAATGAGAATTCTTTGCATCCTTGTTCCTAACATAGCTCTTCTTTTCTGCATTTATCTCAGCGTAGTCTGTATCTATCTCTGTTACATAATTATTTCATGCCTGTAGGAGAGTATTTAAAATACAAAATGGAGCTTGTTCTGAAGTGCAGTAAATTCAGAAGATTCTCTGTTTGGGGTGCTGTGTTATTGTTTGCTTTGTTCGTAAAAAATTGAAAGAATTAGTGTGCTATAAAATTGTTTTAAAAGGCAGATATGCTGACAGGAGCTTTAAGGGTCTCTTTAAGGACTGCATTTCATTGTTTACAAATCCTCTAAGCAAATGGAAGCATAAATAAAATATCACCACGGGATGCTAATTTGCTTTACTTCTTTTAATTCATGAAATACAATGGCTTGCCACATATTATCCTCCAGCTAGAGATGGTACTTATTTCTAAGCCTTTTGACTATTCAAATGTAAGAAAGAGTTCCTCTACCACCCTGCCTGCAGCTCTGGAATATGATTGGCTGGAATACTGACCTTGGATTATAATGACATGGTATTAACAAAAGAATTTTCTTTTTCCTAACGAGCAGTGTTTCTTGACAGTAAAAATGGTGTGTATTTCATAAGATTGACTGAAAGAACTCAACAATGTACTGAGGGTTGAGGTAGTGAGAAGTATTGTGAGAATATTTCCACAGGAATGAAATGCATTCCTCCATAAGCATTGTGCTTCTTCCTTGTGAATAAGGACAAGGCTTTAAGATGCCTTGCACTACAAATCCCATATTTTTCATTTTGGACATTCTTGCTGACAGATAGATATCTATGTACTGTACTTCAGTTAGGGCTAGCTTCTCCCAAGCTTTCTGTTCCTGTTCCAAAGCAAGCTAGGAGCCTCCCTTCAACAACAGAAAGCTAGGCATGGCTAAGCCTCAAACTCTTTGTAAAGTGAAGTTTTAGGTTTATTAGGTAGAATACCCAGAATGGAAAAGTATGGAATTTGTAGTTAGAGATGGGCACGAAATGGAAAAATTGTGTTCCGTTTCTGTTCTGTTTGTGGCCCATCTCCCTCAGTTTCCATTTCCGTTTCCTACGGTTTTTTTAAAAAAATCATTTCCGTTTTTCTTTTTTTGGAAATGTGGGTCTTAATTCGCCGCGCTGGATGACAGCGCTTGTCATCCGGTGTGGGAAAGATCCCGCTCTCCGCCCTCTGCCTCGATGTATGGCAGCCTGTGGGCTGTCATTTCCGGCGTGGAGATCGCTGGACAGGGGGCTCCAATCCGGCTTCCGTGTGCGGAGACCAGATTGCAGGCCCCTCTCTCCGCCCTCCACCTCGATGCATGGGAGCCCTGTGGACTGTCATTTCCGGGGCGGAGATCACTGTACAGGAGGCTCTGATCCGGCTTCCGCGTGTGGAGACCAGATTGCAGGCCCCTCCACTGCCCGCTGCCCCAAGAATGACAGTGGAGAGTGGGACACGGGGCTCCGATCCAGCCTCCATGCACGGAGACCGGATTGCAGGCCCCTCCTGCCGCCCACCGCCATGCATCTCCGGAGGGCGGAGAGAGGGGCCTGCAATCTGGTCTCCGTGTGCGGAGGCCGGATCGGAGGCCCGTGTCCAGCTCTCCGGCCTAGAAATGACAGCCTGGCGGGCTGTCATTCTCGGGGCGGCGGGAGATGGGAGGGGCCTGCAATCCAGTCTCCGCGCACGGAGGCCAGATCGGAGCCCCGTGTCCAGCGATCTCCGCCCCAGAAATGACAGCCCAGTGGGCTGCCATGCATCGAGGCAGAGGGGGGTGAGAGGGGGCTCCGATCTGGCCTCCGCGCACAGAGACTGGATGGCAGCCCGTTCTCGACTCCGCCCCTAACTGGACCAGGAAGCCAGAAGCCGGAAGACTGGACCAGGCAGGAAGGCCAGCAGCACCAGCAGGTAGGAGGACTCATTCTCATTGTGTGGCCGGGCCAGTAATGGAAACGAACAGAACGAAGAAAATTTTCTTGGTTCTGTTCGGTTCGAGCCTGGCACGTCCAAATGGTCATTAGTCGTACCGTTATGTATCGGTAACGGTAACAGAGAACTGAAATGAAAAAATGGTCATTTTGTGCCCATCTCTATTTGTAGTCCAAGAAATCCAAACATCCAAATTCCTCCTGGTGAGTGTGAATTGTCTTGTATGTTGAAACTGGCATGCATCTACTACAGAAGTAGTAAAAATATTAAATATTATTGAAAGAAAAGAAGCATGATGCTATGAAGGGCCAAAGGCAATTCACCGCTGCTGTGCCTTTGATTTATCTGTTTCTCTTTCCACATCTTCTATAGCAATAAGAGTAGTGTGTATAGACACTGAAAATGAAATTTTATTTGAGAATGGAATGAAATTATATATGAGATTTCACCTATGGAATCATTTACCTACCCAAACCTTTTAAACTTGGAGAAAATTGTGACATATAATAGAGGGGAATTTAAAGTAGAAGGAAGGAGAATTTACAAACCAAGGGGTGGTGACTACTTAGTGCCCTTAATACAGATACAGTCTACATATAAGAAAGACTTGAAAATTTATGGCTTTTATAATGAACAGATAGCATTTGATAAAATATTGTTTTCCTCAGATGATAAGTTAATTAAGAAATATATAAAAAATTTGTTAGAATGGAAAATGGAAGATGAGGATGTGAAAGGATACAATGGGCAATTTTTTTTGATTACAATGTGGAGCTGGAGAAATGGCAAAAAGTTTGGAATAGAAACTCTAAATTAACAATGGCTGCATCATATAAAGATCTGTATAAAATGTTTTATAGATTGCATTTTCCACCTGCTAAGTTAGCTGAAATGTTCCCAAACATATTTGTGTGGAATTGTGTGCAAGAAACAAGGACTTATTTTCATGCATGGTGGATGTGTGATAAAGTGAAAAAAAATTGGATTAAAATACATACTTGGTTTATTAGAATGATAAAAATATATGTAGACTTTAGTCCAGAACTGTTTTTACTAGGCATATTACCAGAAAATTTAGACAGACAAAATACCTGTCTAGTACTGCACATTCTGACAGTGGCAAGGAAGGTTTGGGCACAATATCGGAAAAATGAAGATACACCAACAGATGAAATGATTGTTAAGAAAATTTTGGAATATGCAGACTGATGGACAGACTACCAATAAGTTAAGGGTGATGAAGCAAGAATGGAGGAGGCTTGATTACAGATGGAGGAATGATCGGACGGAATTTAATTCTGTGGTTCATGCATTGACCAGATGCTAAAACATCCTTTGCCTCCTTGAGAATTGGTGGGGCCTCCAACCGCCAAGTGGAGCTGTTCTACATGGTTTGCGACCTCACCAATTCTGGTCCACCGGGGCCTCCTCCTAGTGATTTCACTAGTGAGTCATTCACAGCCTTCTAAAACTCTAAAATAGAGGCCATCCATCCAATATGGACTCCAGTTGCACTGATCTGCCCCCGAGAATGGTCGGTGCTGCACTCCCTTGGTCTCCTTGTTTTGTTGTGTTTGGGCCTGTGACACCAGCTGATGCCTCTAGGGTGCTGGTCCGCTGCAGGCTGGAGACTTTCCCATTAATCCTTGCTCATCATGGCATATCAAAATGGCCAGAGGGTACATGCTACCAACGCCACTGCCTCCTTCAGTGATGGGTTCTTTTTCAATTAGCTGAAGGAGACTGTGGTGAAACCCATCCTTAAGAAACCTGGCAGACAATATGTCTAATTATTGCCCAATTGCCAATGTTCCCTTCCTGGGCAAGGCAGTGGAATGGGTCGCCCTGAGTGGCTCCAGTCAATCCTGGAGGAAGACTGTGTCCTGGACCCCTTTCAATCCAGGTTCAGGTCATGTCATGGGACTGAGACTGCCCTGCTCACATTGCATGATGACCTCTTGAGGGAGGCCGACAGGGTTGGGGGGTCTAGCCTTGAGCTGTCTGCGTTCCTTCCTCAGGGGCCATGCCCACTGAATGAGCCTGGGTGGGGAATTGTTGTCTCCCTGGTCACTCTCTTATGGGGTGCTGCAAGGGTCGGCAATAGAGATGGGCACGACTCAGAAAAAAAGTTTCGTTTTCGTTTTCGTTTTCGGCTAGGGTCTGAGTCGTTTCGTTTCCGTTTTCGTGGGCTAATTTCAAAATTTTTCGTTTTCGTTTCGTTACGTAACGAAAACGAAAAAACGAAAACGAAAACGAAAAATTTTTCGTTTCTCCCCATTTAGCTCAATTGAGTGCTTTTCCAGTAACGAAAAACGAAAATTGGCTCGAAATTAGTCGTTTCGTTTCCATTTTCGGTCCAGGTTGGTGCCGATTTTCGTTTTCGTTTCGTTTCCGTAACGAAAATGAAAAACGAAAACAAAAACGAAAATACCGCTAAGTCGTGCCCATCTCTAGTCGGCAATCTCCCCCATGCTCTTTAACATATATATGAGGATGCTGGCGGAGGTCATTTGGAGATTTGATGTCTGCTGTCATCAGTACACAGATGACATGTAGCTCTATCTCTCCTTTTCCACCTCTGCAATGGAGGTTGCTCAGACCCTTGATCGCCATCTTGCTGCATTTTTGAGTGGATTAGGACCAACAGGCTCAGGCTGAACTCTGAGAAGATGGAGGTTCTGTTCTTTGGTGGGGTGGATGGGTACAGTAGCCTTCTTCCCAGTCTGGGTGGGACTTTCCTCCATCTGGTTGAAAAAGTGAGGAGTCTGGATGTTGTCTTGGGTCCAGCATTGTCTGGGAGTCCAAGGTGGCAGCCATTTCCAAGTCAGCATTTTACCAGCTTAGGCTTATCACCCAGATTCACCCGTACCTTGATGGTGACTCCCTATGGACAGTTGTGCAAGTGCTGGTGATCTTGAAGATTGATTATTGTAACACTTTTTACATGGAGCTTCCCTTGATCCTTGTTCGGTGATTGCAGCAGGTGTAGAATGTGGCGGCCAAATTGGTGGCTGGTGCAGGTCAATTTGTCCACACCACCCCAATTCTGGCCCACTTGCACTGGCTACCCATTGCCTCCCAGATAAGGTTCAGGGTATTGGTTTTGTTTAGAGATGGGCACGACCAGGAAATTTTTTTTTCGGGTTGTCTTTTTTCGGGACGGGTCCGTTTCGGCTCGTTTCCGTTTTCCGCGAAATTTTTCAAAAAAATATCGTTTCGTTTGTCATTTTTTTGTCTGTCGTTAGTACTAGTTTGGGGGGGTAGTGGGCTCCTGGAGGCACCTCTGTGGGGTGGGTGCCTCCTCTGGCCCGCTATGAAGGGAAAGTGGGCTCCTGGAGGCACCCGTGGGTGCCTCCTCTCCTCACCCGTTACAAAATAGCATGCATAGCCATATGGATATGCATACCAAGTTGCAGACTTGCTTAGTGGACAGTGACACTGGACTGGCAGAGGCACCCCTCTTTGGGGTGCCTCCTCTGCATCAGTCGGTGAGAGAGAATGCGGGCTCTCACTGTGTCTCACTAAGAAGGGAAGCGTACTTGTGTGTAGTGCAATGCGAGTACACAGATCTGGCTTTAGGGTTAGGGTTAGCGCAAGGGCTAGGCTTAGGGTTACAGGTAAGGTTAGGGTGAGTATTGGAGTGCACCTCTGGGTGCCTCTCTGACCCACTTAGAAGGACATATGGGTTAGGGTTAGGGTTAGGGTTAGGGTTCGGGCTAGGGTTAGTGGGCTTTTTATGCCCGATTGGCACATCCCAGAAGTCTCTGTGGTCAAAACCTGGCCAAGTGGCCATGCGATTGGTGGAATGGCTCCAAAAATGTGCATGGTCCACTCCCATGGCCAGCCCATCATTGTGCAGGTGTAAAATAAAATAAAATAAAATAAAATAAAACAAAATAAAATAAAATCAATGGAGAGGAGGACAGGAGACATTTTGTTGCAAGAAAAACCCACTGCTACTGTAAAAAATCTGGCAGTTTTAAAATAGCAATTTTCACATGTTTCTGTGGTGCTTTGGTGTGTTTTTGGACCACGATTTCAAAAAAAAAAGATTGCGGTCTCCCGCCCCATTTTGGATCCCCCACCCGCATTGCATGGCAGGCAAGTTGGCAAGACGACGAGGATGCCCCACCAGAGCAGCCCAGGACAGGAGGGGGGTAAGGCCGGGGACCCCCCCCCGAAACCACCCCTCTGGTAGGTGCACTCTCAGGCAGGCAGAGCCAGGCATATTTTCGCCTGCTTTTTTGGCTGGGAATCAGGGTTTTTAAAACTTTTTTTCTGTGCCGCTTCAATGGTGGCGGCGAGCTGGCGAGCCGGCGACGTTGGCGGGACCACAAGGATGCCCGCCGCCAGTCGCCACTCCACCAGAGCAGCCCAGGAAGGACAGGAGGAGAGGGGAGAGGCCGGGGACCCTCCCTGAAACCACCCCTCTGGTAGGTGCCCTCACTCAGGCAGGCATATTTCCGCCTGCTTTTTGGCCAGGAATCAGGTTTTTTTTTAACTTTTAAAAACTTTTTTTCTGTGCCGCTTGGCATTGCGCGATCGCCGCGATGCCAGGAACGACAACGACAAATCAGACCCAATTTTTCTTTAGTCGGTTCGAGTTCGAGTTCGAGTTCTGGCGGAGTAATTGTCATTTCCTTTTCCATTACGTAACGGAAACGAGGAACGGAAACGGAAACGGGAATTTCGCTAAGTCATGCCCATGTCTAGTTTTGTTTTACAAAGCCCTCAATGGCTTGGGACCTGAGTATCTGGCAGAACGGATCTCCCAAAGGCCAGTGTCGGCCCAGAGCACCCTTGGTGCTCTCGCTCTGGGTGGCCACCCCCTGGGAGGCCCGTAGGATCGCTACCCATAAGCAGGCTTTCTCAGTAGCTGGCCCAGCCATGTGGAACAAACTACCTTGCAAAATTTGCCAAGATGAGCCCCTAACAGCTTTTTAAAAAGAATTAAAAACTTGGCTTTTTAAAAAAGCATATGATGATTGGTAATGTAATGTTTTGTTGCCCTGTCTTGTATTTTTCCTGCTGCCCATTAGCTTTTCCCTCTTGCAGGGCCTTTGTTTGTTATTGATTTTTTTATTGGTTATTGCCATTTATTGTATATTTGGCTTTCGTGTGAACCACCAAGAGTACCTCTGGGAAATCAGAGTTGTCCAGAAATGCAAAAATAAATAAAAGAAAGAAAAAAAATTGTCTGCATAGCATAATGTATTGGTGTGTTTGGTTCAGAATTTGGAAAAGTTACTTTTTGAACTACAACACCCAAAATTCCCTGGCTAGCACACAAATGGGAGATTCTGGAAGTTGTAGTGCAATAACTGTTTCAACATCTAGTTCAATTTGACTTTGACTGACAAAATTTCACTATGCTGAATGTAAGATGTAGCTTGGTGCTGGTTGGATTTAATTAACCCCTAGAGTTTTGACCTTGGATTATAATAAAATAATGTTTGAAAAGCAATTTGATTTCCCAACTAGCAGCATTCATTTGATGGTAAAAAAACAATATTTATTTCATATAATGAACTGAAAGAATTTGTCAACAATGGAAGGGCTGAGGGAGCAAATGCTACTTCATCTTTTGAAGGTCCTGTAAATCTTTCTTGATGTTCATTAGCACACAGATAAAAACATTCTGAAAGAAACAAAACAAATAGCTTTGATCATGATGCTAGCAAAGTCAAAACATGATAATACACAAAAGCAGAGGTAGCAGTGTTGCCTGGCCATGTAGCAAATTAGAACTGTGTCGGTAATACCTTTATTAGACCAAACCAAAGATGCCAAAGACGCAATAATCACTGCAAGTTTACAATCTCTTACATACAGACAACAATCCTGTGATATGACCTGTGCTAAAAGCCATGCTGAGTTTCATGTTCACACAATGAATTCCAAAGTGTGTATCAATTTTCCCTTGACTTGTATTATTTTCTTAGGAAATGGGTTAAAATAAATGGCCAACAGAGGACTTTTTATGTTTGCATGCTGTATCTTAATCAACTAAAGCCCATTCTGAACCTTACAACTGGTCTTAAAAGGGAGCTTTTCCATATGTACCCAATTTAAGAACACAGATTGAAAATATTTAGTGTCCCAATTGGTACATTAACATAAGAGGATACACATTTCTATTACATTTCTATGTCCGGATCCTTGACCAGTGCTTGGAGGCGGTTATGGCTTGGACCAGGGCCAACAGGCTCAAGCTCAATCCCGAGAAGACAGAGGTGATGTTCTTTGGGAGTTCGCCATCTGGGTACGGAGGCCCTCTCCCCACCTTGGAGGGAGATTCTCTCCAGATGGCAGACAGGGTTAGGAATCTGGGTGTGGTTCTGGATCCGGCGCTCTCTCTGGAAGCCCAGGTGGCTGCCGTGGCCCGGAACGCATTTTACTATCTTCGCCAGATTGCCCAGATCTGCCCATACCTAGATGGCGACTCCCTGAGGACAGTGGTTCAGGCGTTGGTGATCTCGAGGCTGGACTATTGCAACACCCTCTACATCGGGTTGCCCTTGACTCTCCTCCGGCGACTGCAGCGGGTACAAAATGCGGCAGCCAGGCTGGTGGTGGGTGCGCGTCGCTTTGACCGCATCACCCAGTCCTGGCCCAGCTGCATTGGTTGCCCGTTGCGTCCTGGATCAGATTCAAGGTCCTGGTTTTAGTTTATAAAACCCTCCATGGCTTGGGCCCGGACTACCTCACAGAGCGGATCGCCCAGCGATCAACCTCGGCCCGACCAGTTCGGCAGTCGCGAGCGCACTCACTTCGGGTTGCCACCCCCCGAGAGGCCAAGCAAACATCAACCCACACTCGGACCTTTTCGGTGGCTGCTCCCTCCCTATGGAACAGCCTTCCCAGTGAAGTGCGCTCTGCAGAGTCCCTGCTGGCCTTTCGTAGAGCGGTAAAGACCATCCAATTCCGAGAGGTCTTCGGTGACCTACCCAAGTAGTTTTTTTTTCCTCCTTCCCTCCTCCCCCCCTCCCGCCATCTACTGTGATTATTTTTAATGCTTGTGGACCATGAATGAAACAAGGTCCCTTAAGGGTGCTGTATGATTTTATTAGTATGATTATTGTTTGTCAGTTTTTGTATTTGTGTTTCGTTTTAATAGCTGTTGAATTCTCAGCTTGTAAGCCGCCCAGAGTTCCTCC
>JAHTLZ010000079.1:7020-22882 GCA_023846285.1 Phrynocephalus versicolor | reverse complement strand
GACAAAGGACTGTGGGAGTTGTGGTCCAGAACATCTGGAGGGCCGAAGTTTGGCCACCACAGCCCTTCACAGCCTGCCTGGGAGGAGGGGTTTAGTGTCTGGTTTAGTGGGGTGAGAGGGGATCAGATTCTGTGTGTCCCCCCCAAAATAATAACTCCTGATGTGACTCCAGTGGGCTGTAATCCAGCACCATGGACAGCAGTGTGGCTGGGTGGTGGCTTAGATGGCCCTTCATCTCAGCACCTTGGAGAAGGCCGCTGGGCTTCCCTAGAGCTGGGGTCGAGCCTCTTGCCCACCGGGATGGAGGGGCCGTTGAGGCCCCAGAGCAGTGATGGCGAGCCTTTTAGAGACCGAGTGCCCAAACTGCGATTCAAAACCCACTAATGTTTTGCAAAGTGCCAACCCAGCAATTTAACCTGATTCCAGGTGGCTGCGAAGGGGCGGTGTTGGGTGCCCACAGAAAGGGCTCCGAGGGCCACCTTTGGCACCCGTGCCACAGGTGCGCCAACACTGCCCCAGAGCCTGGACCCCATCCCTTTTCCGCCTGGGAGGGGGAGCTGAGGGTTGGCCCCGGCCTTTTTAAGGCCCCCTTGCCAGCGGCCTCCGATGCCCTGGGCAAAGGGGACCCCACTGTCTATCCAAAGGCCTTTCTCCTTCCTTGCATCCTTCTCTCTCTCTCTGTATCTCCGTCGCAGTATGACCACGTTACCATCAACCGAGCCTGCCGGGAGAGGCGATACCTCAGGAACACTTTGTCCGAGTACTCCATGGAGGTAACCAAACCCTTGGCAGGCCCCTAAGAAGGCTCCGGTTGCCGGAAACCTTTCACGTGTGGGTTGGGGGCCCTGCCAAAACCGCCACCACCACCATCCACCAGGAGGGAGGTGCCTGCCTCTCTCGGATTGCAGAAGAGGCATCGGTCCCCAGCAATAAACCGGATTCTTGCCCTTGAATAAACCGGATTCTTGGCTCTTCCAGGCCAGAGGAAGCAGCCCTGACTCTCCGGGTTTTAAATGCACGGTCCCACCCTAGTTTGACCTTGCAGCCTCTTCTTCTACACCAAGTCCTAACCGAGCCTGTCCTAACCGAGCCTGTCCTAACCAAGCTTGGCTTGTGACATTAGAGGAAACTGGCCTTCTTTGGGACAGGAGGGCGAACCAAAGTTAAAAGCCGACGCCCACCCCAAATTCTTCCCAAGCTCTTCCAGCTTGCGGAACTCCTTGCCACATGATGCGGTGAGGGCTACCGGCTTAAAAAAACGGATAGACAATTGTTCCTGCTGTCCCGGAGAAGGAGAACCAGATGGGGAATCCCACGTTAAGGTGCCACGTCCTTGTTGGGGTGGGTGGGTGTGCCCACGGATCTCCCTCTCTCTCAGCGCGCTCCCTCCCCTTCCTCAGGAAGCTCGGGAGCTGCTCAGTAGCTACGTCTTTGATCGGATGAATGCCCACAACGTCCTGCTGTATGAAGTCAAGCGGCGCGGCAGGCGCCTGGAGGACCTCCAGCTGAGGCTGCAACAGCTGGTCGACCTGGAGACGGCCGATCCGAGGGTTCAAGCCCAGCTGCAGGTGAAGATGGCAGGGCCATGCGCGTTGGTTTCGTTTCACATCCACTTGTGCCTTTTCCTTCTGGCTGGAGGGCGGCCAGTAGAGATGGGCACGAAACGAACAATTTTTCGTTTCTGTTTCCGTTTTTTCGTTTCGTTAGCTAACGAAACGACAAATGAATTTTGTCTTTAAAATGAAACGAAACAAACAGAAACACCGGAAATTTTGTCGTGCGTTTCGTTTCCGTTACTGCAATAGGAGTGATTTGTTTAAAATCCTAAAAAAAAAAAATCACAAAAAATTGAAATAAATGGTAACGAAACGAACGAAAACGAAAATGAATTTTTTTTTGCAAAAATTCACGAAAAATGGAAACGAACCGAAACGGATCCTCCAACGACAAACGACAGACAAAATGCCATTTTTTTGATTCGTGCCCATCTCTAGCGGCCAGGATGGTTGAAGGTCTGCAGGAAATGTCTTATGAGGAACACCTTTGGGAACTGGGAATGTTTAGCCTTTCAAAAAGAAGACTGAGACGGGATATAATAGCTGTGTTTAAATATTTGAAAGAATGTCATATTGAAGAGGGAACAGGTTTGTTTTCCATGGCTTCAGAGACAAGGACTCGGGGCAATGGTTTCAAATGACAGGAAAAGAGATTCCATTTGAACGTTAGGAAGAACTTCATGACAGTTAGAGCTGTTCGGCAGTGGAAGATGCTGCCACAAAGGAGAGTGGTTGAGTCTCCTTCTTTGGAGGTTTTTAAGCAAAGGCTCGATGGACATCTGTCGGAAATATTGTGATGGGGTTCCTGCATGGCAGGGGGTTGGACTAGATGGCCCTGGAGGTCCCTTCCAACTCGATGATTCTATGATTCTATGGCTTGGGGCCCATAGAAATTCACTAGGAGCCCCTGGAAGTGCATGAAGGGCCCCTGGGAAGTGCATCGGGATGGGGTGGGGGTGGGGGCCCTGGGAAATGTATTGCAGTTGGGTTGACTAGTTTGTTTATTTACTATTGTCAGTAGTAGAATGGGTTTTATTACATTTTGTTTATGTTTGTAAACCAGAGCAGCTTTCTGCTAGATGGCTGCGGTATATAAATAAACTAAAACAAACTAAAATTAAATTTAACAAATAGGATTCCCCCGGAAATGCACTAGAAGTCTCCGGCAAATGAGCTGTGACTCCTGGCGAATTGTTCTTTCCCATCAAAAGGAATTGGCTTTTTTCTCCCTTTGCTAATGTTTGTTTGTTTCCTTGTTTTCCGTTTTATTCTCCGCCCAGCAGGCATGTCCACACTTCGGCCCTCCAGATGTTTTTGGCACCACAACTCCCATATTCCTTTGTCACTGGCACTCTAAGCATTGAATGTTGGGAGTTGTGGTCCAAAACATCAGGAGGGCCGAAGTTTGGACATGCCTGCCGGGGCTCCTTTAGCCTCTTGCCGGGTTCCCTTGCTTGCTATTGATTGGTTATTAATTTGCTGATTGGTTTTAATTGCTGTTTTGTTTGTTTGGCTTTCGCGTCAGCCGCCCAGAGTTCCCGTGGAAAAGACGGTGCTGTCTATAAATGCAAAAACAAATAGATATCAATATTACCGCGAGGGGCCTGGGTCACTCGGTCAGCTGCCTTCCTCTCCGCCCAGGCAATGAGGGACCACAGTATGAGAGAAAGGGATTAAAAGGTGAAAAAAGGTGAAAGGAAATGAACACCTTCATTCTTTGCCTTTAAATCGGTCCTTCCACATTGCTTGGGTGGGGAAATTCTGCAGAGCTAGGAGGGCGTCATGGCATCTCGGAGGGCAATTCCCGGTGCGTGTCCGTGCGTCGGAGGGAGGGCGAACCTATTCAAAGCCACACTGACTTCATTGCTGGGGAGTAGGCTGTTCCTCGCGAGTCACACTCGCCCTGGTTTTTTTTGGGGGGGGGGGGATGGGTGAACGACCCTTGTTGATGCCACGCAGGTGATCCGACAGCTGGAAAACGACATTGAGAAGATGCTGGTGAAAATCAGGACGGCGGAAAAAAACAGGTACCTGTACCTGAGGATGGTGGACATACTGAGAGATGTAAGTGGCCTCCGGGGGGGGGGTACAAAGAGGGTTAAGGGGACCCAGATCCCCTCGCTTGAGACACCCCCAGGTCCTCTCTTTGCCTGGGAGGTTTTGCCTTTCACTCCACGGCTGATGCCCCCCCCTTTCCCATATTTCTCCGTGTCTGTCTGTCTGCTCTGTCCGTTCGTGACCGCAAGGAACTCGCCCACCTCCCTTTCGCCCTGGACGACCTGGAGCGACGGGTGGCCGTCTATCAGGTGGAGCTGAAGGGGATGGACCTCATGACCATGGATATGGTGGAGGCCATGGAGGCAGCCAAGGTGAGAGGGAGAGGCAGGGAAACACCCCACCTTGGCGGGACCTGATCCTGCCACTTGCAGACAAGGAGGTCAGTGAGCCTTGGGGCGCAGGGGTTAAATGCCTGTTCTGCAGTTAAAACCATGCTCACGACCTGGGGGTTCAATCCCAGGTAGCCGGCTCAAGGTTCACTCAGCCTTCCAGCCTTCCCAGGTCGGTAAAATGAGTACCCAGCTTGCAGGAAGGGGTCAATGTGTAGTCTGCATTACTGTAATTAAAAACTGTAAACCGCCCAGAGACTACTTGAAGTGGTATGGGGCAGTATATAAGCAGACCACTTTGCTTTTTGCTTTGATTTTTCTATTTTTCTATTTTTCTTTCTTTCTTTCTTTCTTTCTTTCTTTCTTTCTTTCTTTCTTTCTTTCTTTCTTTCTCTCTTTCCTTCCTTCCTTTAAGGAGCCTCATGGCACAGTTTTAGCTGTCCTGCAGCTAAAACTATGCTCTCAACCTGGGGGTTCAATCCCAGGTAGCAGGCTCAA
The DNA here is from genome assembly GCA_023846285.1 of Phrynocephalus versicolor. Lineage (NCBI taxonomy): Eukaryota > Metazoa > Chordata > Lepidosauria > Squamata > Agamidae > Phrynocephalus > Phrynocephalus versicolor. The sequence goes on along the minus strand of JAHTLZ010000079.1, from coordinate 18,441 downwards.
GGTTCACTCAGCCTTCCATCCTTCCGAGGTCGGCCAAAGGAGTACCCAGCTTGCAGGAAGGGGGCAATGTGTAGCCTGCATACTGTAATTAAACCGTAAACTGCCCAGAGACGACTTGAAGTGGTATGGGGTGGTATATAATCAGAACACTTTGCTTTGCTTTGCTTTGTGGGGGGGGGGTGAAGAGGGGCTGCTCTGCACCCGTTCCCAAAACCTGGACCTCTGGAAATCGTTATTCTATCCCTTAAATCTCCCTTGGTGTGGCGCACATACACCCGGGGGCTCCTCCATGAAAGCTAGAGGCTTGCTGTGTCTTCTTAAATGACAGCAGCCCCATTAGAGGGACTACTCTCTGCATTTTCCTCCGTTCCGGGCACGAGGGGGGGGTGTTCTCTCGGGGCTGGAAGCAAGAGCCCCGTGATCAAGAAAGGAATCTCATTAAGTGGTGCGTGCATTTTATTTCCAAAACTGCGTCAAACTGCTTGAAGATGCAGATAATAAAATAGTGTCCCCACGACCAGTGGACTTTAAAGGGGGGGGGGAAATGTGACCATGCCCACTTAAGCGTGACCCAGCGAGTTTTGCATGTACCTGGTCTCGAGCTGGTACAAAACCTGTCTCAGTTCCGATGCAGATTTTTTAACCGGTACTTGAGTCCATGGGGACTCGGAAAAATCCGCATCATAACCACTTTCATTCCCCTGTGTTGCGGTTCCTGCTTGTGGAAACACAAAATATGCGGTTCTTTAAACTGCACCCGTGGGAGACACAGGAACCACATTTTCAACCATGTGACCGTCCCAGAGGGAAAATCTGCATTTTACTTTGATCTGGATTTTCTGGCCATGTGATAGCAGTCCAAGTGAACCTTCTTTCAGCTACAGGCTGCCTGCAGTCCTTCTCCAGGGCCAACGAGGTTCCTTTTAACGACACTAGGGGTATCTGTACACGACCCCTAAACTCCGCCGCAAATGGCTCCCAGCTCCGGAGCTTAAAATTGTTTCCCCACCAGCTCCGGAGTTTACAGATAATTAAGTGTGACCACGCCCACCTAAGCGCGTCCCAGCGCACTTTTCAGGTACCTGCTCTCCGGAGGTGAAAATTCCTGATGCGGATATAACGTAGTGACTGCCGGGCTCTCCTTGCTTCTGTTTGTTCTTTTTTTGCCCCCCCCCCCCCGCCCCTTTAAGAGATCTGAATGCAGTGCCGGGATGGCAGAACAGAGGTGAGGGGCATTCTTTTCTTCCTTTTTTTCTCCCTCCCCTCACGCAGCCAGCAGCCAGGAGTGCGGAGGGGGTGGGAACGCAGGAACAGCGACAAACCCCTAAGATCTCTGGTCCGAATTTAAGTGGCCAGCGGATCTTAGGGGTCATGTGAAAAGGCTCTAGATGGGTTTCATGGGATAGAGCAAGTCCTGGGGAGGAAATCCGGAGGGTCAGGGAGGCAATGAGAGGGAGTCGAACCCGAGGCTTTGGGGCTGAGTTCTCCCCACTCACGGCTCGCGGTGTCCTTCCAGGGGGACATGGCAGCCACAGAAAGGGACTTGATCATTGAGAAGAGAAACAGAGAAAATCTGTTGAGCAGCCAGAAGAAGCAGATGGAACGGATCCGCACCAAAGACACCAGCGAGAAGTACCGGAAGATGGTGAGTCAGGCCTGGCGTGGGGCAAATGCCGCTGAGATTCCAGATGCGAGCCATCCTCTCGTTCTCAGCTGCCTCCCGACCTGGGAGAGAGTGACGAGGGTGCGTGCGTGCCAAGCGAAAGGATGTCGCGACTGCAACGGAACCATAACAATGCTGGTGGGGAACCCTGGCTAAGTGAAACCTCCATGTTTAGGGGCAGTGTACCTCTGAGGAAGAAGCATCCGGGTGGCAAAGAGCAGGCCGGGGTGGTCCCCCTGTGGGTGGAGTTCTTGAGGGCAGCCACCTTGCGACGCCCAGTGTTAGATCTACAGCACAGCGGTACCTCGACTTACGAATTTAATCCGTTCCGAATGCATGCTCTTAAGTCGAACTACTCTTAAGTCGAAAAATATAAGTTAAAAATTTAAAAACGGGAAAACAATATTTGTAAGTCGAGCAGACCATATCTAAAATTTGTAAGGCGGCAGTTAAAACGCCAACAGTTTTCCGCTCTTAAGTCGAATTGCTGTTAAGTCGAGCTGCTCTTAAGTCGGGGTACCACTGTACTTAGGTTGGGAACCATTTCAGAAGCATGGGTGGGGTGGGAGATTGTGGCCCCCCAATAGCCTCTCTGTGACCCCTCCCTGCTTCCTTTTCTCCCCAGCAAGCCCGGCGTGAGACGAACCTGGAGTTCCCCACCCTGATGGGCCACGAAGGAGCGAGAGGTAGAGATGCCGGCAGGATGGGCCGAGCCAGGACCACCATCCGGGGCCCCCCTTCCTGAACACTTCCAGTCCTCCGAAATCCATGGCTTCTCTGCGCAGTGGTTCGGGGTCTGTCTGGCACCGGCACTCCCTGAGTGGGTCGTGCGTGCATGGAGAGGAAAGGAGGGCAGAGGGGCTACGTAGTAGTTGAACCCACCCTCCCCATCAGGGTGGGGAGCTCAGAAGAGGTAGTGAGTATTCCAAGGTCCATCCTCTCCTTCACTTAGGGCATGCATATCCATACTTCGGCCCTCCTGATGTTTTGGACCACAACTCCCAGAATTCCAAGCCTGTATTTCCAATGGCAAAGGACTGTGGGAGTTGCTGTCCAAAACATCTGGAGGGCTGAAGTTTGGACATGCCTGACTTAGGGAGTCTTGTCTGCATCCAGGGAGGAGGGAGAAGGTGGGCTGTCCCCCTCTTTATTTATTTATTTATGTTTATATTTATATACTACCAGATTTTCCTAGACGGGAACTCAGGGCGGTTAACAAGGAATAGCATACAACAGAATACAGAGGATAAAAATAATAAGAATCGGTTCCACAATATGACCTAAAGAACAGGGGGGAAAAACCCAGCAACACTCAGTAGAACCAAAATTTTAAAAAGCTAAAAAGACAAAATATCACTCTTGCTTCCCTCCCATCCTTAGGGGCAAAACTGGAGAACTCAAGGGCCCAGATCGAGTACCAAAACTTGGTGACCTCCGAGGTGGAGAAGGTCAAGTCTGCTGTCCAGTGCTCACACCTCTGGGTATTTTTATTTATTTATTTATTTATTTGACTTTTATACTGCCCAGCTAGGGCGCTTTACAAGATGGAACCACATGACAAAGTCACAAAGGAAAATACAGCGGTCCCTTGTATAAAGGAATTAATTCGTTCCAAATGAAATTATGTGAAGCAAATTTCCCTTTATACAAATTTCCCATAGGAATGCATTGAAAACAGAGTAATCCCTAATCGCAAATATTTTTATGTTGTATGGATTCGCCCCATAGACGATTATGTTCAGCAAATTTGCCCTATCTCCGGAATTTTTTTACGTGGTACAGATTTTATGTTATACAAACCGTTTGTCATACAAGGGTCTACAGTACATGTAAAAAAAAACACCCAAAATGCAAGGAGCATTGCAAAACAAAATATACACAAATCAACAAGAATAAACTAAAATTCAGCAAAAATGAAGATAAAAATAGCAGGAGATTGATAAAATTGGGGGGGGGGAGAGAAGATAAGCGGTAAAATGAATGGTGTCTTATTGGATGTTTGAAAAATCAGGAAAGGACATTTTATGCAACCATCGTATTTCTTTGGTCCTTGGTCTGCCTTGGAGGGGGGGGAGTTGCCAGCCAGAGGCTTCAACCCTCCCCTTTGTGTATGTGTGTGTGTTTGTGTGTGCCTGTGTGCGTGCGTGTATGCATGGCCACCTGGAAAAGCCCACTTGCCTGCCTGTGCTGGCCACGGGTTCAAGGACCACTTCCCTCCCTCCCACCACCACCACCCCATCCAGGACATCGCCGGGAGGTTCATGGCTCAGAAGAAATCGGAGGAGAACCTGCGGCAGCAAATCGCCGAATCCGAGAGGAAGCGGCAGGAGCTGAAGGGCCGGCTGAAAGAGCTGGAGCTGTCCAGGGCCGAGCTGAAATTCCACCAGTCTCCCAGCTCAATCAGGTACCTTCCCCTTGGCATGCGTTGGTTTTGGAGTCAGAGTGGCACAAGGGTGTCCGGAAGATTGATATTTTATTCACCCAGTGCGTTGTTAGTCTGTGGAACTCCCTGCCACAGGAGGTGGTGATGGCCTCTGGCCTGGATGCCTTCCAAAGGGGATTGGACAGATTCCTGGAGGAAAAATCCATCACAGGTGACAAACCATGATGGAGATGTGTCATCTCCAGGCTTAAAACCGGGGTACTTCAAGGGCCAGATGCAGGGGAGTGGGATCAGGAGACAGAGATCTAGCCTCATGAACTTCCTGAGGCATTTGGCGGAGCCACCCTGAGGTACAGGAAACTGGACTAGATTGGTCCTTGGCCTGATCCAGCAGGGCTCTTCTTATGTTCTTATGTTCTAAACCTTTTCCTAAAGCCAAGCATTCTGACTCAAAAGCAGCTCTTCTTATGATCTGCTACAGTGTCCCCAAAGTAATTCCTTGTTACCGGTTACAGTGGTTAAAAGGTAACTTGTGTTGTTTCCCCGGCAGCTTTTTTTTGTTGGTCTTGCTTTATAAAATATATACATAATATAAGAAAACTTGAAACAAAGTATTGCCTAATGCTAAACCCCCCCCCACACACACACACACCAAAACTTTAAAACTAACAACAGAAAAATGTTAGATTGTAACATGAATGCAGCAACTAGATTTTCATTTGGGACCTTTGAAGTTACTTCCCCTTACAAGCAAAATGCCTACATTTGTTGCAGGCCGCTTTGGTCTCTTTCCTTGTGAGTTGTGCCCTTCAAGGGCCAGATGCAGGAGATTTGTATCAGGAGACAGAGATTTAGTCCCATGTGCTCCCAGAGGCATCAGGTGGGGCCACTGTGAGAAACAGGAAGCTGGACTAGATGGGCCTTTGGCCTGATCCAGCAGGGCTCTTCTTATGTGCTTATGATCTTTATGCCTCCCACCTTGCTCCCTTACAAGCTGCCCGGCAACCCCTTTCAGACGCACGCATGCACGCACACGCACACACACACTTCCAAAAAAAAAAGTTAATTTTCCAAGCCACCTCTGTGGCCCTTCTCAATTCCCAGCTTGAGGAAACTAAAGGAGGAGTTGCAGAAAAACTTGGACGACGAAGAGGCGCGCCTTCAGCGGGTCCAGTCGGAAGCCTCCAAGAACCAGGAGCTCCTCCTGCGTTTCGAGAACGGCGTGGACAACCTCATGCTGAGGCTCTGTGGTATCAAGGTAGTGCCTGGCCAGGTAAGCGGCGGCTGTCGGCGACACGTCCTTTCCGAACGTCCTCCAGGTCCGCCGTGGGCCGGACAAGGGTCCTCCGTCCGCGGGTGTTGGCAGGACAGGTGGTTTGCGGGGTGGGCTGGGGAAGACACCTGCGAGGGACCCCCTCAGGAGTCTCCCGGTTTTCTTGCCGGACTTTGTGTTTGTGGTATGGATGGGTGTGGTTGTCTGTTTTATTTATACTGTACCTTGGTTTTGTTACTGGGTTTTTATTGGGGGTGGGTGGGTGTCCGGATGGGTAGCTTATGTGGCAATCTGTTGTACGCCATCCAGGGTTCCTCCAGGAAAATCGGGCGGTTAATAAGTATAAATATAAATACAGTAGGACCCCCGTATCCACTGATTCAGTTATCCACGGTTGGCAGAGGGAAAAAAAATTAAATAATTCAGCAGCCACAAAGCAAACTATTGTCACAAACAGCATCTGTAAAGCAAGCTACTGTCACAAACGGCAGCCATAAAGCAAGGTACTGTCAGGAAACAGCAGTTTGGAGGTGGGTGGGCAGACGTTCTCTCTTATCCACGGTTTTCATTATCCACGGGAAGGCCTGGAACCTATCCCCAGCGGATACTGGGGTCCTACTGTGTATAAAACCTCCTTTTTCTTTTCTTTTCTTTTTTGTATCCCAGGAGAACATCCAGGCGGAGCAAGGCTGGGATGTGTTTGAGAAGCTGCAGTTCTGCGAAGGCAGACTCCTGCACCTGGTCAAAATGATGTCGAATCTGCCCTGTTACGACTTCAGCCAAGAAGAAACCAACGAGGTGAGTCCCCCCACCAGCCTCCTCTCTCTAAACCAGCGCCCTGGATGGAGACGGGACGGGTGTGAGGGTTCGGTCTTGGCCCAGGCTTCCCGACCTTCCCGTTGCAAAGAAGGCATCTCTCGTAACAAGGAAACAAAATTTTTATCTTGTACATCCGTAGCCAACGGGACTTCTCTTCTAACAACAGCATCAACTTCTTTAACATCAGACAAGAACGGATTCTTTTCTCCAAAACTTGGGGTTTCTAGAACGTGATCAAGTCCCCCACCACCACCTGTGGGTGTTCGGCTCCACCATGATTCTCTTTCTCCCTCTCCGAGAGCCCCAGCCCCTCTACCTGTATCCCAGTCTCCCTCAAGGAGGTTTTTTTGGGGGGGTCCCCGCTTGTGTCTCAACTTCCAACGTGTATCTGGGCCCATGTGGTCTCTGCTGGGGCGTACAGAAGGGATAATCTGGTCTCTTGCTCAGCTCCTCTCGGGGGGGTCCAAGGTCCCGGCCTCGATCTCCTGCCGGATCTTTATCAGCCATCTGTCTATCTCTAGGTCTTTCCGTATCTCCTTCAGCTTACGGTTGTACTCCCTATACTCTCTCTCACCCCAAGTAGGAACACTTCTGGCGGTGAGCTCTGTGTCTGTAGCTCTCTGCTTCTTTATGGGTATATGTACATGACCCCTAAACTCCGCCGCAAATGGCTGCCAGCTCCGGAGCTTACGATTGTTTCCCCACCAGCTCTGGAGTTTGCAGGAAATTAAGTGCGACCACGCCCACCTAAGTGCGTCCCAGCGCACTTTTCATGTACCTGCTCTTGGAGGGTGAAAATCCCCAGATCCGGATGTAATCTGGTGAGTGCCGGGCTCTCCTTGCTTCTGTTTGTTTTATTTTGCCTCCCGCCCCTTTAAGAGAAGGAATCAGGACGATGACAGGGCGGCTTCGGAGGTGAGCCTGCATTTTTTTCCTCTCTTTTTTTCTCCCTCCCCTCACGCAGGCAGGAGCAAGGAAGTGCGGAGGGGTGGGGATGCAGGAAGAGCAACGAACCCCCAAGATCTCTGGTCCGAATTTAAGTGGCCAGCGGATCTTAGGGGTCGTGTGTAAAGGGTCTATGTGACATCATCATCTGTTCCCACTCTCCTGTCCATGGGTTCTCCATCCACACCCATTCCCATCCTGCTGGGAGCACCCTCTTCCCTCCCTTTTTACAGGCTGCAAACCCCACCTCCACCAGAGCGGATTGTTTCCCCTTTCCCACCAAGTCTTTCTTTTTATCTTCCTCCGCCCTCCGGGGCTCCTCCTTCTCCTTTGCCCTAAGAGCATCATAATACCCCTTCAGGGCCATGGACCTCTCCACTTTTGAAAGGTTCTCTCCAGGTTTTCTGGTTTCTTGGGCTCCTGCAACACCTGGGTAGGGCGTGCAGGGGTCCCTCTCGAGCCCTCAGAGAAGTTCCCCTCACAGATGGGACCGGCGGATCACCGGGGGTGGGGGGGGAAGCAGGACAAAATGAAACATCCGCACGCTGGGTGGGATGGAGGGGCGAGGGGGGTCAGACTTTCAGATATAAAGGAAATCAGAGAAGGATGAAATGCACCCCTAGTTCTCAAGTGGTTTTAAGAGGAAACCAGCCCCATTAAAAAAAAAACACACACACACACACCCTGCCTGCTCTTCCTCACTCACCCCCATCTTTACCCTGTGCATAAATTCCCCTGTAGGACAAATACCCTTATTCATTCATTCATTCATTCATTCATTCATTTTTAAACTTATTGACCGCCCAATTTTCCCTCAGGAACTCTGGCCGGTGTACAACACGTTAACAAATAACATTAAATTTAATGTTAGTTACAAATGTTAAATTTGCAAATAACGTTAAATTTAATGCCTTACATTAAAGGCGTGCCTTTCAATGTCTATACTTTCTATAATTTATCTCCGTTTTGCAAGTTCTCCACAAGCAAGGATGGAGGATAGGGAGGGAGGGCTGGGGAGACTTCCCAGAGCATCGCTGTCCACCCCCCCCCCCACAAAAGTTACCTCTCGGCTGCTTTCACACAGCCATTAAAATCCGCTGCCAAGTGGTCGTAGATGTGGAGTGTAAAATCGTTTCCCAATGAGCAGCGGACTTTTTAAAAAAATTAAGTGTGACCACACCCACTTAAGTGTGATTTTACAAGTACACTGGACCCTCATATAACAAACGGTTTGTATAACATAAAATCTGTACAACATAAAAAATTCTGGAGATAGGGGACATTTGCTTAACAGAATCGCCTATGGGGCGAATCCATACAATATAAAAATGGTCGCGATTAGGGATTACTCCGTTTTCAATGCATTCCTATGGGAAATTTGTATAAAGGAAAATTTGCTGAACAGAATTTCATTTGGAACAAATTAATTCCTTTATAACAAGGTACCACTTGTACCTGGTTTCGAGGTGGTAAAATCCTTGTCGCTGTTCCGATGCGGATTTTAAACCGTCACTCGAGTCCGTGGGAACACGGAAAATCCTCACCGAAACCTTTTCGCCGCCCATTATGGTATCTTTGCTGCGGTTCTCACTCATGGGATCAGAATGGTTGTGGATTTTTAAAACGCGACCATGGGAATATCCGATTCGCGACATTAGCCACGTGACCGCTCTGGGGGGTTGATCCGGATCAAATTTTGCTGCGGATTTTAGTGGTCGTGTGAAAGCATCCTTAGAGGTTTCATTCCCCATACCACCCGGCCGTTTTTGCCTGCTGCGCCATTGATGGTTTTTCACATCGGGGCAGGGTGGTACGATTTCTGAGCATCCCCTCCCCACAAGCTAATAAAACAGGGAGGGTTTTTAAGCTGGTCTGCTCTCGTCGTCATCTGTGGAGTCACCGTGTCTTTCTCACCTGCGTCTGATCTGTGCAGGACTTTGTCCATGTGAGGAATTTCCTGGAGGATAGCACCCGAAACGAACATGAGAACCTCAGGATCGCTTTTGAGGATGACGAAGAGGATGTGAGAGGTATGTCAGCATCCTAAGGTTGATCCGCATGATGGATTTGTTGTGGTTGGCTTATTATTGTTTTTTTCTAAGTTAGAGAATCACTAGAAAGAATCAGCTAAGATAAAGCTGATTTAGTTAAAACATTTTAACTTCACTTTTCAGTGTTTCCTGATCCTAAGGAATGCTGCAAATGCCGATTCTACTAGTTATTTTCCCCCATTTGTTCTTATTTTGAATTGTCAAACCATTTTGATTCATTGTATTTGTGCTTGTTTGTTTATTTGTTCTTTTTATTATGATGATTTGATTCTTTGGTTTGATTGATTAGTTTTTATTTACTATTTTAAGTTGTTCAATCTGTTTTTATATTTTGTATATGTTTGTAAACCGCCCAGAGTAGGTTTTTTGCTAGATGGTTGCAGTATATAAATCAAATAAATAGATAGATAGATAGATAGATAAAATAAGATTCTGTGGCTTTCTTGGAGTTTTTTTTTTTAAAGGCACAGTGCCCATCACACAAGAGCCGTACTAGCAGGGGATGATGGGTACTGTAGTTTAACATGTCTGGAGTGAGTAACAGAGGAGGACCTTTCATGTTTCCTCTAAATAAGCAACGAGGCTCATTTTGATTGTCACTGTGATCCATTTTTAAATAGAAAGATGGGAGGGGACTTTTCTTCACCTGGTATGCCTCTTTGCTTGACTTTTGCATTCAAGCTGGTCTCTTTCCTTCACGAAATGCCCTTTCCTTCCACAGAGGCCTTCAATTTCGCCGACATCGACCACAGCTATGTGCCCAATCGGGAGGAAATTAAGAAGCAGGGGGTGAAGCTCATTGAGGACAAGACCAAAGTCTCCAAGAAGAAGCAAAGAGGATCAAAAAAATGATATATATATTTCAAAATTCTGCCCAAACAAAAATAAAAGCCCCATCAGCTCCAAAACACAAAAAGAAGTCTTTTGGACATAAATAAACAAAAATTACAGTATTTTTTCCATGTATAAGAATAGATAGATAGATAGATAGATAGATAGATAGATAGATAGATAGATAGATAGATAGATAGATAGATAGATAGATAGATAGATAGATAGATAGATAGATAGATAGATTAGATTAGATTAGATTAAAATCATTCGACTAAAATTGGGGGTCGTCTTATACACAGAACAGAAGCAAGCCAAGGAGCAAACCACGTGGTTGAGAAACTGTAATTTGGGTTTGGAAAACTTAATAAAAGGCTATTTAAAGTTTTAAAAAAAGTGGGGGGTCGTCTTATGCATGGAAAAATACAGGTAGTTCAGTTCCATTTCTTCAGTTCACATCTTGTCCTACTTGCCATATGTGAAACACTCAACTATCATAACCTTAATAAGGATATATATTCAAGAAGCTCTTTATTTTCATACTGAGATCCCCAGGTCCGTTTCCCCAGATCTTAAATAGCAGTAGATTCCGCTGTACCACCAAGGCCAATATATTTTCTTATAGCGACTGGCACAACTTGGATCTTGCGGTCTTTCCCCCCACTTTTGCTCTGGCTTTTAGGATCATATATCCGGCATCCTCAACCAGGTCACCCCGCCTACGAATCTCTTAAGATGGCACTTCTGTTGTTAGCATGGCTGTTTCAGCCTTGGAGAGGAAAAGAAGGAAAGCCACCTTGGGCCCTTTTGGGGGAGGGGGGGGGAGAAAGGTGGGCTCAAGCTATTTTCAGTTTTATTATTTATTTATTTTATTTTTTGCATTTATACCCCGCTTATCTTCAAATGAACTCTAAGCAGCTTACAAGGGCTATGTTAGCCACACAAGTACAATGATAGACAAATATAATTACAACAATAAATTTAAAAACAGTAAAACCTAGTGGCACCTCATCAACTAAAGCGTATGATGGCGGAGAAGAAAAAACGAGAGAGAAAAAAAACTAAGATTAAGAATCGCCAAAGGCCTCTTGGAAAAGGTAGGTTTTTAAAGCCTTCCGGAAGGCCAGCAGGGACTCTGCAGAGCGCACTTCGGTAGGGATGGAATTCCAAAGGCTAGGGGCCGCCACCGAGAATGCCCGGGTCCGAGTACTTGTTTTTCGGGCTTCTCGAGCGGTGGCGACCCGCAGCAAGTGCGCTCGCGCCTGCCGAACGGGACGGGCCGAGGTGGATCGCTGAGCGTATAGTGTAGTGTTTTTATTATTGTTTTAATGATTTATTAACATTTTAATGTTTTGTTTTTTGGATTGTAAGCAGCCCAGAGACCTTTGGGCAGTGGGTGGCATAGAAGCTGTATGTATGTATGTATGTATGTATGTATGTATGTATGTATGTATGT
>JAHTLZ010003587.1:0-10090 GCA_023846285.1 Phrynocephalus versicolor | reverse complement strand
CATAGCTCTGTAACCTTTGGATACAAATTACTCCAGTTAAGCAATCAGTGTGGACGTTATCAGTGGCATGCTGAGTCATTCAACTCATAAGGTCTTCTTAACTTTGGGCAAATCACTTCCAAAAGTTACACCATTTGAGCTACACCAGAGAAAATAGGTAAGAGGATCTGCATCTATATATAATTAGAATCTTCCCCGCCCCCAATATGTATCATGTGAAATTTATTTGTCATATTGAGCTGCATTAGCTTTCCTTAACCCCATTAAAACTCTTTATTTATTTATTTATTTATTTATTTATTTATTTATTTATTTATTTATTTATTTATTGCATTTTTATACTGCCCATCTTCCAGAAGGAACTCTGGGTGGTTTACATATGGGAATAAAACAACAGTCCATTTTATTCACCATTTTATGCAGTCCATTTTATTCACCTCTGTAATGAATAAAACATAGTTCTTTAAACTGATTTTATGTTTGGCAGTTGGGAAATTTGAGTATTAAAAGAACATTAATTTAGGCATTATAGATAAACACGGGAGTCTTACAGATGTTTGGTATCATTTACGAATTCAAACATTACAAATACTGTTCTATATTCTATACTACTATGCAGTAAGGCATATTGTACATAAAATTATTACAACTCTCCTCAGTCCAGCACTAGTAAAATAGATGACCCTCCTTTATTTTTATTAATTTGTTTGTACTTCTTTGGACATCAGACATAAACTAGTTCATTGAAATTACACTTAAATGATGGAAAAATAAGTTGACTGGAATTATTCCAGGTTCCTCGGGATCAAAAGCAGATCTAGGTCATTCACTCCATTATATTAAAATTTTAAGCTACACCAACCTTAGGGATGGGCACGAAACACCAAAATGGCATTTGGTTTCATTTTTTATTTCTTCCCCCATTTCGTTTCATTTATTACAAAATGAATTTTTTAAAAAACAATTGTTTTGTAGTTCATTTTGTTTTGTTTTGCTTTTTTAAAAAATTATGTTTTACACTGTTGGAGCCGTGGTCATGTTTTTTCTCTCCAGGGTGGCTGGTGGATGCTTTTTTGTGTTTGTTTTTGTTTTACCCTAGTGCTGACTAGCTGGCTGGGTCAGCACTTTTTAAAAAATCTCCCACTGACCAGTTGGTGGGTTTTTAATTTTTTATTTTTTTCCTCATGCTCATCAACTGGACTGCAGGCCGGATTGACATGTTTTTTATTTTTTTCATCTTTTCATTTATTTTTATAGGACTGACCAGCTGGTCTGTGGGCTGGGTTAGTGCGTTTTAAATTTTTTATTTTTGATTTTTTTTAATCTATGTCGACCAGCTGGCCAGTGGCCCAGGTTGGAGTGTTTTTTAATTATTATTTTTTCTTTTTTAATGCCATTCTGACCAGCTGGCCTGTGGGCCAGGTCAGCACATTTTAAAATTTTTATTTATTTATTTATTTTTTCTTGCACCAAACAGCTGGCCTGCAGGCTGGATCAGCATGTTTTTTGTTTTTTATTATTTTTTCCTTGTGCCGACCAAATGGCCCGTCAGCTGGGTCAGCACATTTTTAAATTTTTTAAATTTTTAAGTTTTAAAAAATCTCCTGTTGACCAGCTGGCCTGCGGCCGGGCCGGCACTTTTTTTTTAACCCATGGCGGTGAGCTGTTTTAAAGAAGGAACAAAACAGTTTGTTTCATTGAAAAAATGACCATTTCATTTCGTCTGTAATGAAATGATGCTTCCTTATTTTGTTTCTTTTTGTTTCATTTCGTTACGCAGCAAAATGACAAAGCAGCATTTCGTTTTTCATTTTGTGCCCTTCCCTAATCAACATTATAAGCATAAGGTATATAAAATTACAATCATAGAAGGCTAATTACGTGGACAGAGCTGGGTTATAAGTTTTATTATGCTATTTGTAGAGACAGCACTCCCATTTCATGGTATATGTATTTGTTTTCATCAGAAAACATTTCCCATAAGCACAGACAAAACAGTAAAAGGATAAGTTCTTAGTGTTTACTTGACTATGCCTCTATTGTAATGGCCGCAAGCCATTTCATTCACCATTACTTTTATGCCAAATGAACAGAAATGGTTACCTAAGCATCTGCTCCTATTCTGTTTGCATGCGTTTAAAAAGTTGGCACATCCACTCTTGCAAGTGTGCAGCATACTGCCTGAGCAGGGACATTCATAACACTAAATGAGGATTTTGCTGGAGTTCATTCCTGTTTATAATACAGGCACCGTAAGATGGTTACATTACACAGTTGATAATCATGTAGGGCAGTGATTTCCAGGCTTGGGTAACCCACATGTTCTTAGACTGCAATTCCCAGAAGCTTTCACCACTAGCTGTGCTTGCTGGGGTCTCTGGGAGTTGCAGTCCAAGAATATCTGGATTACCCAGGGTTGGGAACCACTGGTACAGATGAGGCAATGTTTGAGGCTAGTGGGTACCAGTAATAGGGTAGAAGCTGATGTGCACTTACCATTAGCACTGGACTTACCTAGCACTCTGAACAAGCCATCATCTTAATATATATGACTTTCTTATTTATATTATAAAATACCTTATTATTCAATAGGCATCACAAGGGAACATGAAAACTTACTGAAAGATACTACATAGAGGCATTCATTCATACTCTGCTACTTTTCCTCAGTAGAGCTTAAAGCGATTGGCTTCCCAGGTTATCATTTACTGAGGCATTGGCCAAGCACAGGCTTACACAGGTCTGCACAGATGGCTTATAATGAGAGATGGGCATGAAACAAAATTTTAATTCATTTTGTTATTTGTTATTCATTCGGTAAAATTACAAAACAAATAACAAACCCCATTCTGGAATAGAAACAAAACAAAATGAAATAGAAATTTCTATTTTGTTCTGTTTTGTTTTGTTAGCAATGCATTCCTATGGGAGAAACCCTGTGGTCCCTCCTCAATGTGCCCAATGGGGTGCAGGAAACTGCAGGCTTTTGGCCTCTCCCAGTGCCGATCAACTGGCATGAGGGCTGGGGAGGCAAACAAAAAAAGTTTAGAACTCCTGCCTTTTCCCCTGCATGGGGAAAAGGCGGGAGGTTTGAACTATTTTTTTGGCCTCCCCTAGCCTGCTCACCAGCTGATCGGTGCTGGGGGAGGCAAAAATAAAAAAATAAAAAATATCCCATCTTTCCCCCCACTGGATTTGGAGCAGGAAAAGGTGGAACTTTTTTCTTTTTCTCCATTGAAATGCATTGGCATGCCCGTCTCCTTATTGGACTGCATTCGTTCAATGCAGTCCTTTTATTTTTTTTACCTCATCCAGCCCGTGCGCCAGCTGATGGGTGCTGAGGGAGGCAAAAAAATCCCAAACAAACAAACAAAAAACACATCTCACATTTTCCTGTCCAATCGGGCATGGGAAAAGGCATTTTTCCCCTTCTTATTCTATTTCTTCTTCTTTTCTTTTCTTTTTTTGCCTTCCCCCAGTGCCCATCAGCTGGTGTGTGGGCTGGGGGAGGCAAAAAACTTTTAGAACCCCCACCTTGTCCCCCAAAGGCATGGGGAAAAGGTGGGAGTTTTAAACTTTTTTTGCTGCCCCAGCGTGCCAGCTGATTAGCGCTGGGGCTGGCAAAAAAAAAAAATTCACACACAAGCACCACACACACACACACACACAGACACACAGACACAGACACAGACACAGACACAGACACAGACACAGACACAGACACAGACACAGACACAGACAGACAGACAGACAGACACACACACACACACACACACACACACACACACACACACACACACCACATAGCAAACCCGAACCGAAATGAAATATGAAATGAATTTTTTAAAAATATATTCATTTCGTACAAAATGAACTCCCCTATCCTCAAACTAAAAATGAAAGAAAATGAAATGGAATTTTACGTTTTGTGCCCATCTCTACTTATAATGTGCCTTCATCCTGTGTTCTGAACAATGTGCAATCCTCTTTATTAGAGATGGGCATGACTTGGAAATTTTTTTTTTCGAGTTGTCGTTTTTCGGGACTGGTCCGTTTCGGCTCGTTTCCATTTTTCGTGAAATGTTTCAAAAATTTGTTTCATTTTTCGTTTCTTCGTTTGTCGTTACCGCCGCGATTTAGCGCGACTTGACTTCCCAGAGCATGGGGTAGGGGGTAAGGGCTAGGTTTAGGGTAACGGTTAAGGTTAGGGTGGGTTAGTGGGCTGTACCTCTGGGTGCCTCTGGCCCACTAAGAATACAGTGTACTGGCGTATGGGTTCGGGTTCGGGTTAGGGTTTAGGGTTCGGGTTTGTGGGCTTTTAATGCCCTCTCTGGCACACCCAGAAGTCTCAGCAAAACCTGGCCATGCGACTGGTGGAATGGCTCCAAAAATTTGCATGGTCCCATCCCATGGCCAGCCCATCATTGTGCGTGCGCAGGTGTAAAAAAATAAAAATAAAATAGAATAAAATAAAATCAACGGAGACGTATTTTGGCAAGAAAAACCCACTGCTGCTACTGTAAAAATTCAAGCATTTAAAATAGCTAATTTTCGCCTGTTTCTGTGGTGCTTTGGTATGTTTTTGGACCATGATTTCAAAAAAAATTATTGCATTCGCCATTTTGGATCCCCCCGCCCGCACACTGCATGGCAAAGGCAGATGGGACGATGCCCCCCCCTGCCTGGTACCAGCAGCGCAGCAGTAGCACCAGCCAAGGAGAGGAGGGGGCAGGGAACCCCCCCCCCCATAAAACACCCTTCTGGCCTGGTAGGTGCCTTCAGACAGTTTTCACCTGCTTTTAGGGCCGGGAATCGGTTTTTTTTAACTTTTAAAAACTTTTTTTTCTGTGCCGCTTGGCATTGCGGGATCGATGCCAGGAACAACAACGACAAATCAGACCCAATTATTCTTTAGTTGGTTCGAGTTCGAGTTCTGGCGGATTAATTCCCGTTACCGTTTCCGTTCCGTAACGGAAACGAGTAACGGAAATGGAAACGGGAATTCTGCTAAGTAGAGATGGGCACGACTAGGGAAAATGACGTTTTCGAGTTGTCGTGTGTCGGAGGCGGCCCGTGTCAGCTCGTTTCCGTTTTTCGCAAAACTTCGCAAAAATTTGTCATTTCATTTTTCGTTTTTTCATCTGTCGTTATACTGGTTTGGGGGGAGTGGGCTCCTCTAGGCACCTCTGTGGGGTGGGTGCCTCCTCTGGCCCGCTGTAGGGAAGCGGGCTCCTGGAGGCACCTCTTTTTGGGGGGGTGGGTGCCTCCTCTCCTCACCTGCTAGGAAGGGAAAGCAGGCTCCAGGAGACCCCTCATGGCATGGGGGGTCTCCTCTCCTCACCTGCTGCTGCAAAAGGGCATGCATAGCCATATGGATATGCATACCAGTTGCAGACTATACGAGACCAGTGCACTGGTGCACGACCGTCCGTCCAGGAGAACCCTGAGTCAAGGTTGGGTCGCACCTGCTGTGTCTCACCAAGAAGTATTAGTGCAATGCAAGTAGATCTGGCTTAGGGGACAGCAGCTTAGCGCAAGGGCTAGGGTTAGGCTAGTTACTATTGAGGTTAGGGTGGGTAGTGGGGTGCACCTCTGGGTGCCTCTCTGACCCACTAAGAGGACAGTGTACTGTGGTGTATGGGTAAGGAATGAAGGATTAGGGTTAGGGTTAGGGGGCTAGGGCAGGGTTAGTTGGCTTTTTGGCACATCCCAGAAGTCTCAGTGGCCAAGTGGCCATGCGATTGGTGGGATGGCTCCAAAAATTTGCATGGTCCACTCCCACATGGCCACTTGGCCAGCCTATCATTGCGCAGGTGTAAATAAAATAAAATAAAATAAAATAAAATAAAATAAAATCAATGGAGAGACAGAGAGGACAGAGGAGGAGACATTTTGTTGCAAGAAAACCCACTGCTACTGTAAAAATTCTGGCAGTTTTAGCAATAGCAATTAGCAAATTTCACATGTTTCTGTGGTGCTTGTGTGTTTTTGGAGCACTATTTCAAAAAAAATATTGCGGTCGCCGCCCCATTTTGGATCCCCCGCCCGCACCGCATGGCATGGCGAGGCGACTCGAGTCCGGCTGCCCAGGACAGGACAGGAGGAGAGGGGGGGAGGCCGGGGACCCCCCTCCAGAAACCACCCCTCCGGTAGGTGCCCTGAGCCCTCACTCAGGCAGGCATATTTTCGCCGGCTTTTTGGCCCGGGAATTGGGGGGGGGGGTTTAAAACTTTTTTCTGTGCCGCTTCGCTTCCGCTTGAATTGCGCGGGCGGCGGGCGGTGGCGACTTTGACGGGACAACAAGGATGCCCGCCCCCAGCGCAGCCCAGGGACAGGAGGGACAGGAGGAGAGGGGGGAGGCCGGGGACCCCCCTCCAGAAACCACCCCTCCAGTAGGTGCCCTGAGCCCTCACTCAGACAGGCATATTTTCGCCGGCTTTTTGGCCGGGAATCGTTTTTTTTTTAAAAAAAAACAACACTTTTTTTCTGTGCCACTTGGCATCGCAGGATGTCCGTGATGCCAGGAACGACCACGACAAATCAGACCCAATTATTCTTTAGTCGGTTCGAGTTCGAGTTCTGGCGGAGTAATTCCCGTTACCGTTTCCGTTAATGGAAACGGAAACGGGAATTCCGCTAAGTCGTGCTCATCTCTACCGCTAAGTCGTGCCCATCTCTACTCTTTATTTTTGTCCCCATTATCAACACCTTGATTATAGAATTTCATCCCAAGGGAACTTGACAATAATAAGTTAAAACGTTATTATTTTGGCAGACTTCTACATTGTTTTAAACTATTATTTTAAACAAACAATTGAGTCTGTTTTGTTTATAGACTCCACTTTGCTAACACATTGATTTGGGGGGCAGGGGAGCATAGGAAACAGAAGAGTAATGTATAAATATTTTAACAGTAAATCCTTCCTTCCTGCTTTCCTTCCTTTTGTACCTTCTACTATGGAAAAATGCAACCGTGTCAAGTTAGGCAAAATCATCCAGGCAATTACAAGAGAATAATAATAGCATACTAGTGCCATATTTAATAAGTTTTCAATGCTGCCACAGAGTCAAGATATTATTGATACCACAATCCTTCTGATTTAGCATTTTAAAAAACATTTCATAAAAGGTGAAAAGGTAGAGCAGTCAAAGTTAATTAGGTCACGTCTCTGTTCCTTGACAACAGGCAGAGTGATTTGTTTTATTATTAGCAGACTGTTCCCAATTCTTCTTATTTTTGTGTGTGAAGAATTCAGCAGCATAACTCCCTTCTTTGCTCAATCTGGTTTGCAGTTTGGGAAAAGCTATAAAGACTATCTCTTTATTTGAGTTATTACTGCAATATTGAAAGCAGGTGTCTCCACCATCTTGTGGTTCCCACATGTCAGATCAGAGACAAGGAGAGCAAAATGGCTAGAAATTTTTTACTGAAGAATAATCCCAAGGCCTTCCAAAAATAGATCAACAGTAAAGGAGCCTATTCAGTTACTCACCCCATAATTTTATTATGGAGTTGTTTCTTCTCCTTATGTAGGGAACTGGATACTACCTTGATCGATGACTGTAATATACCCAAGAAAAAGTGAGGGTGCTTTGTTTTATACAGATACATGAACAGAAAAGGGATCAAGCGCATATATAGGAGACAGGCCTTGATAACAAATAAGCATAGCTGATTCCACAGAGATCAAGCCTCACAAAATGGCACTGGATAGTTGCATGCAGAAAATGTAGACCAACTAGTGAGTGAAATCATTCACCTTCCATAATCTAGTGAACTGCTTGAACAACTCAGCATAGTTAAGCAGCTACTGATACAAGACAAGGATAGAAGGGACGGAAATAGAACTTGTTCAGCACTCTGTGCGACTACATTTAGTGGCCTGACAGGTGTTTGGGCCTTCAAAGCCCCACCTCATCAGGCAGGTGCCAACTCAGATGCAGTGCCTGGAAGAGGCAGGGCAGGGAAGCCAGGTCGCTGCCTTCAAGCGGCTGCCTGCCAGAGGAGATGGGGCTTTGAAGCAGCATGCAGCTGTTCAGCCACTAAATGAACCGGCAAAAAATGATGAACTGGCAGTTCATGGCAAACTCTAGACTGAAATGTTTTACTTAAAAATGGGTATGTTTATGTTGTCAATTGTATGCTGGGCTAAAGTAGGCAATTCTTAAAAACAAAGGAAAAAGTCCTGTATTTCTCTCTCTCTTTTTTTCCTAATCTGGTTAAACACAGAAGACCCAAACAAGATCCTATGAACTGGGGAGCATCTTTGCTTTGACAGCTGCTGTGTATGTGATCCAAACAGTATTGTTGTTTATTTTTAATGTTCAGGGTGGATCATTCTTTGACTATAAAAGCAGTAAACAAGGGTTCTTTCATTTGGATCAGAGCCAGGGTAAAGTCAAAAGTGCCCTTACAAACATCGGGCACTAATTTGAATTTCAGCCTCTTCACTTACTCTAGAGCAAGAAAACATTGGCCTCAATCTAATTGGTAGTCCCAAATTGGTTTGTATTATGTGCTGTCAAACTGGAACTAACTTACAATGACCCTAATAGGGCTTTCATGGTAACCAGGATATTTAAGGAGATTAGCTTTGCCAGTTCTACTGCACTTCCAACCCAGTAAATTTCCCTGGAAGAACAAGGATACAGGCCAAGTTCTCCCAAATCCTAGTTATTCACTTTATCTATTAAGCTACATTGCATTTAGGTCTACTGAATCAGTGGCAGTTATCTAAATGTTGGTTTAATATACAGCAGTTAATTCAAAGGGACTGCTCTAAATGGGACTAGCAATTAAATATAGTCCTAAATCTCCAAAGGGTCATGTAATGTGATGTTTAGTTCCACACACAGCTACAAAAGGCAAAGACCCATGACTATAATCTACTTTGTAACTGGTAATAAGAGTGTTCTCATTATGTTCACAGTGCTCAGTTGGTTGATTTTGGTCACAATGCGTTCTGAAAGCAAGGCACAAAATAAATTATTGCAAGATTTTGAGATTATACACGTTGCAACCAGAAAAGCAGAGAATAAGGTAGCAGCCTCTGTTGGGCTCAGTTTTCCCATGCATCCTTACAAGTTGCAGGAAATCTTCACATCTTGCAAAGATGAACCTGGACAATTTGCAGAGGACATGAAGAAGCTAAATGGGAATGGCATGGGAGTGAGAGGGCTGCTCTGCCTCCTGCTGTTTAAAAGCTCTCTGTTCCACATATCTGTAAAGATTCTCAGACATCCAGGTAACTTTATCTGGAAGCTGAGTCATGGTAACTGGACTTCTTTTCTTGAGAGACTGAAACATTTCGCTGATCATCCAAGGAGCTTTGTCAGTCTGAGGAAGGTTAGTGGTGAGTCCTCCATTTTATTGTTCACCTTGATGTCACATCTCCCTGATCATAAGTTGGACAATGGCCTGAATAGGCTCATTGAGTCAACAACAGCCTGAATAGGTTCATAGGTGGACCACAATCTGAATAGGCTCATTAGGTGGATAATGGCCTAGGGCAGTGATGGTGATCCTATGGCACGGGTGCCAAAGGTGGCAATCAGAGCCCTTTCTGTGGGCACCCGACATCGCCCCTTCATAGCAACCTGTATACAGGTTAAATTACTATATTGGCACTTTGCAAAAAAAAAAGTGGGTTTTGAATTGCAGTTTGGGCACTCAGTCTCTAAAAGGCTTGCCATCACTGGCCTAGGGTGCATGAAAGTTCCACCTATGCAACCTTTCCCAACACCCATTAAGTATGGGGTTGTACCTATGGCCTTGGTAGTGGAAGTGTGAAGTGCTTCTGATTTATCTGGGGATTGATGAAAGGGCTGCTTGATAAGTAGCAGACAGATTGTGTCTGAGTCCCCCACCTCTGTTGAGAGAGGGGTTTTCAATACACACATGAATGGCTTCCCTGACCCCTCTCTCAACAGGGAATACCAGGTGCTGTAGGCTCCTGGAGTAGGAACTGGCAAACCATTCCAGTATTCCTGGCAATAAAACTCCATGGACATGGGGTCACAAAGAGTCAGTCATGACTGTAATGACACACACACACACACACACACACACACACACACACACACACACACA
>JAHTLZ010003586.1:33266-48445 GCA_023846285.1 Phrynocephalus versicolor | reverse complement strand
AATGCCGCTCACCTCCATTCTGCCATCCTGGCACTGCATTCAGATCTCTTAAAGGGAGGGCGGGGGGCAAAAAAAAGAACAAACAGAAGCAAGGAGAGCTCGGCAGTCACTACGTTATATCCGCATCAGGAATTTTCACCTCCGGAGAGCAGGTACCTGAAAAGTGCGCTGGGACGCGCTTAGGTGAGTGTGGTCACACTTAATTATCTGTAAACTCCGGAGCTGGTGGGGAAACAATTTTAAACTCCGGAGCTGGGAGCCATTTGCGGTGGAGTTTAGGGGCCGTGTACAAATACCCTAAGTGTACAAAAGGGAGAGGCTTCGCTTTTGGACTACAACCCCCAGAATCCCCCAGCCAGCTTTGCCCCAGACCACACAACAGCACTTGAAGGCAAACCTTGCCTATCTTCATGAGGACCTCTTTTCCTCTCCTGGTCCATCCCCAAAACTTGCCAGTCAGCTTCCAGAAGGCCTGGCTGGGCTGGAGGATGGATGGTAGAACATGAGAGGGCAGGGGCGTTTGGGGCCAGGGTCCTTCTTCCCAAGGGTTGGTGGTGGTGGCATTAGCCGGCCAGCTGTTGCTGTGAGCCAGGCTGTGGGGGGGGGGGGGGGCCTGGGTGTTCAGCTTTACGAAGGACATTTTGTGGTGGTTCGGAGGGGCCTGGAAACCCAGCCTGGGCACACATGCACACGCAAAAGAGGCACCACCGGCAGCCTGTGGCTTGTGGGGATGGCTGGGCTTTTCCGCCTGCCACTCAACGGGGCCCAGCTGGGCGCTAATCTCCACCGGGCAGAAAGCTGAGGTCAGGGGAGGTTGGAGGGAGGGGAGGGCTTGCAGCTCCGGGCGAAAGTGGCGCTGCCTCCTGGGGCTTTTCGGCTTTGTCACCGGTTTCCTGAGGCCACCCAGAGCCCTTCGGGGCCCCCTCGTCGCCTTTCCATCCTCTCTCGTCAGTGGTTTTTGCACGTTGTTTGGTGGAAATAACAAACCTTCCAGGCGCTGTTGCCTGAACCAGCCGGCTGGGGGAACGTTTTTAAGCAACCGGTGTTCCCCGTTCCCCACAGTAGTTAATCAATCTACTGGGGGATTATGGGTCATTGAGTCCAGGCCTTGTCATGGGGGCCCCAGTGAAGATTTGAACTCTCAACCCCCGACTCCACAGTCAAATGCCTAAGCCCCTCAAGCTATCCATTATCTTCAGCGTGTCACTCTGGACTGTAATCTCTGTAGGGACAGAGACCTTTCCAGTTTTGTTTGTGGAGGCCAATTAGATGCAATATTATTTATTTATTTATTTATTTAATTATTTGATTATTTAATTTTATTTCTATACCGCCTGTCTTCCCAAAGGAACTCCAGGCGGTTAACAATAAGACCAACACGAACAAATGTAAAACCCAATGCAACGGTCAAGACAGTCAGAAAGTCAGCAATATGCACAAATGGCCCTCTAAGAAGAATGTTTTGGTTTTTTTATTTATTTTAATTTTAGATTATTTTTACCTCACCTTTCTCCTTGGAAAAGGACCCATGGCAGCTTACACTAATGAGGGACAATATGCAGTCCAGTCCAGTTAAGATATATTCAAGTATTGATACCAGGGAATTGAGGGACATATTACAGCATTAACAAACAACATTGCATTAAAGCTACAAGAGAACACAAGCAGTTAAAAGGAGAATCAAATTCCATGGAAAAGTTGTGAGTGATGGAAACTAGCATTGAAACATAGGTATTTGTACACGACCCCTAAAGTCTGCCGCAAATGGCTGCCAGCTCTGGAGCTTACAATTGTTTCCCCACCAGCTCCGGAGTTTGCAGGAAATTAAGTGCGACCACGCCCACCTAAGCGCGTCCCAGCACACTTTTCAGGTACCTGCTCTCCGGAGGTGAAAATTCCTGATGCGGATATAACGTAGTGACTGCCGGGCTCTCCTTGCTTCTGTTTGTTGTTGTTTTTTGCCTCCCGCCCCTTTAAGAGAAGGAATCAGGACGACCATGCGGCTTCAGAGGTCAGCCTGCATTCTTTTGTCCTTTTTTTTCTCCCTCCCCACACCGCAGACAGGAGCAAGGAAGTGCGGAGGGGTGAGGACGCAGGAAGAGCAAAGAATCCCCAAGATCTCTGGTCCGAATTTAAGTGGCCAGCGGATCTTAGGGGTCGTGTGAAGTGTCACTGCAATCACACAAGGTTATAAGTGGTTATAAACACAAAGTATATTGTGATCCTATAGCTTCGTATAAAAGATGCATAATAGTCCATCATTCAGGGAAAGCTTGCCTGAAGAGAAAGGTCTTTGCCTGTTTCCAGAAAGACATCAGAGATGGGGCGCCTCTGATGTCTTTCTCTAAAAAGAATGAAATAATATAATCTAGTATTTTTGTCCTTCCAATCAGGCAGCTGTCCTAAAGGGAAATATCCATTGTTCAGCTCTGCCTGTTGGCTATTCTTGCACATCCTGCCAGGGTTCCCCAGAAGTTGCTGGTAGGTTGCGTAACTTAACAAATCAGGTGGGTTTCCCCCCACCCCCAGCTGTCCTTCCGTCCCCTTCCCCCCCACCCCCTTTTTCAACCTCTTCCTCCAAGGAACCTTTGCAGGTGAGTTATGTTTGCTTTGGAGGAGAGCTCCTACAAGATAAGATGTGTTAGAGAGAAGAGCCCAATGCAGTTAGTTATAAGTAGTTGGTTATCTTTAAAAAGTTGTTTTGGGGGGAGGAGTGATAAGGATGTAACAAAAACTAATTACAAAAGAAATGTGCTGAGCAGTTACAAAGTTCCTTTGGGAGGTAAAGAATAACATGGTTTAGTTACTCCCAAAAGTTACATTTGAAGGGTCCTTTAAGACCATTTGCCAAAAATGTTCCCATGTTTAGGCACTTCAGTTCTCATTCATAAGCAGTGGGGAAAGCACGGTGTTTCATCTTTTTTCATTTTTAAGGAGTGGATTGACTGACCCACATTTTCATAATCAAGGGGGATTCAAAGGGGTCTGCTGAGTTGTAGTCCAAAACTCTTAACTGCTCCCCCATGCTTAATATTTATTATCTGAAAGGTGCTGTATCAAAATTGGCCACTAGGGGGAATCAGGGAGCATTTCTCTGTAGCTTTCCCAGCATGCGCAATGCAATGGCCTGCTGTTAACAACAAGCAACCCGCAAATTACCAAAGATGTTCCAAGCTCTAGTTGAAGACAACTTGAATGAGGGCCTCATCCTCTACGTTCTTGCCAGGAGGTGGAGCATCTCAACAGAGGCCCTACTCCCATCCCTGCCCCCCCACAAGAGACTCGGTTGGAGCCAGGGTGCCGGGGGGGGGGGGCTTGTCTTAGCAAATTCACACAACATTTCTCTCCAGACCAGGAAGGCGAACGGAGCCAGCGTTCCCACCAACCCTCTTCAGAGCTGCTCACTCCATACGGGGGATGCTGGGGCAACTGATAACTTCCTAAAGGATTGTCCTTCCCAGCCAGGAAGGAAGATATTGGGGCAGCAGAGCCTTCCTCCTCCTCTTCCTCCCCCTCACTTTTCAGGGCCTCCTTCACTTCCTGCTGGATGGGAAAGGCAGGCAAACCACATTCCCCCACACACTCCACATTTCCAGAAGACCAGAGGGGTGTGGGAGAAGGATATTGCAGTTCAGGCACCCACATTTAGAATGGAGCGCAGAAGAGCACCGAATACAAATGCTCTTTTGGCCTTTTGGCACGCAACCAGCATGGCACCCGGGACACATGCCAAAATGTCACCTGTTTTGTCAATAGGAATGCTGCCGATTGCGATGGTTGCTCATTTCCTGAATTGTTTTCCTGTATTGTTATTTTAATAAAGATTGTGCCATTTAGAGTCTAGGGTAGAAGTACCGCCCCGTTTCTTTCTGCTTCTGTCCCTGAATGCAGGAAAATGTAATCCTTGTTTTATTTATGGACCAGTTTGGAGGAAGATGTTATATTTCCAAAAAGGGCACACTGTCCATCAGAGGCATAGCTAGGGCTTCCAGAGTCCGGGGAAACAGTCAGTTTTTGCACACCTCCCAATTGTAAAATATAATCTGGATGTTGAGTGGGGGGGTCAGTGGCGGGGGGTCAGTAGGCAATTTGGCACCCCCTAATTGCTGTGCCCGGGGCAGCCTGCCTCCCTTGCCCTCCCCAACCTACGCCCGGTTGTCCATTGTTGGTTTGTTTTTACTCTGCGAGGCACCCATGGGCACCATCTCAGGCACTAACCAAAGCCATCTACAGTATTTTAAAAATAGGACCTAATCTGAATTATCTCAGTCCAATTTTAAGACTCCCACCTTATTCTGACTCTGTTGCTTGGTCAGTAGCAGCTGCTTCTCCATCCTGGCATTTTTGTTTGTTTGTTTATTCTTTTTCTTCTGTTCTTTTTCTTTTTTCTTTTTCTTTCTTTCTTTTTTAAATTTTGTGCTATATTCACCATTTTTCCCCCTGATGTTGACTTTTTAAATAATTTAAGAGCTTGTCTGGTGTGAAGAAGACTTTTAATCTAAAAGCATACAATATTAGCTTGAAGGAATTTGACTCATCCATGTTTTTGGGGAATACAGTATATAACTGCAAATTTATTTGTTTCTTTCTTTATTTATTTATAATATTTTTGCCCTGCCTTTTTTTTAAAAAAAGGACCCAAAGTGGCTTACCTTATAAAATAACCCACAATATTAAAAGCTAAAACCTATACATTGTTCAAATTTTAAGGTAGAATTAATGGCGTTATTTTAAACAGATGACCACACACAGCCTTCCCAGGGACTTGTTGGGGTTTCAAGGTCTCCAGCAGCCTCTCATCGGATAAAAAGTGGGGTTTTGTGCTTACAAAATATAATGATTTCTCTGTTCTCTAGGAGACGCTGTCTCCATTCTATTGGTTGAAGTGGGTGGGGGGCGCTTGGCTTAAGCACACCCACGCTACAAAAATAATTTTAAGGAACAACACTGGAAATGCTTGTCCAGCCACTTCCTAATTACATTTTGTATTTAGAAGAAAGAAAAAGTGACTGAAAACAGCCATTTTGGCCTGCAGGCAGCCTTGCCAGGGGTGGGGTTCGGTGGGAGTTTTTTTCTACTCGGGGCACAAATCTGTCCTCTAAGCCTTTTGACCTTGCCCACTCTGCTGTAAACTGCAGAAGAAATATAAGATTCAAATTAACAGATTGTATTTTTTTTTAATCTTCCCTGATTTAAAGCCCTTAGTTGACAGTGTGCTTGCAAATCTTATTCCTCATTGTTTACTTTTTAAAAATTGGCTACTGTGAAAGTATTGTGGGGCGGGGACAGTGGTAAGGTTTGATCTTTTTTTCCTCAGAGACAAAAATCAGCTGGTAACATCTGGGGATGGAGGGGGTGGGTGAAGGTTTTTGTTCCAGCCTGAGAACCCTTCTAGAGCTGTCATGCGCATGCAGGAGACCCTTTCCTTTCCAAAGACACCCTCTGCGTCTCTGGAAAGGAAGCCCTGGAGCAGAAGCATGGAGCAAACCGGAAAGCAGAGAGGCACCCGTGGGTCTTCTGCAGGCGATGCCCACAGGCCATCTGGTGAGACTACATTTGGATCATGCCAACTCGGGCTGGTGTCTTCATCGGATGCTCGGGAGAGCAAAAGAGACTTTTTTAAACCCCAAAGCCAGATCCGAAGGCTTCGGAAAGCTCATCTTTCAAGGCCAAAAGAGCAGAAGGGCAGCCTGGGCAGGAGAGAGAACCAGGAATCCATCAGAGCGTTGCTGGACAAATTGATGGCAACTCCCACTCTGCCAGGAATTTCAGCCTAACCCCCCCCCTCTCTCTCTCTCACACACACACAAAGGGTATTTGTACATGACCCCTAAACTCCGCCGCAAATGGCTCCCAGCTCCGGAGCTTAAAATTGTTTCCCCACCAGCTCCGGAGTTTACTGAAAATTAAGTGCGACCACGCCCACCTAAGCACGTCCCAGCGCACTTTTCAGGTACCTGCTCTCGAAGGGTGAAAAATCCCAGATCCGCTTGTAAAGGAGTGAGTGCCCGGCTCTCCTCGCTTCTGTTTGTTGTTGTTTTTGCCTCCCGCCCCTTTAAGAGAAGGAATCAGGACGGAGACGCAGCGGGGAGGCTTGGACCGGCAAACGGAGGTGAGCCTGCATTCTTTTGTCCCCTTTTTTCTCCCTCCCCTCAAGCAGACAGGATCAAGGAAGTGCGGAGGGGTGGGGACGCAGGAAGAGCAACGAACCCCCAAGATCTCTGGTCCGAATTTAAGTGGCCAGCGGATTTTAGGGGTCGTGTGAAAAGGCCCAAACACACACCCTGCCAGGTTGCTCAGAGCTAGCCTTTCAGGCTGGGTGACTGGATTCACTGGGTCAGGAGCCTCGAGCCCCCCCCCTTTCATGGGAGGGAGCTGCTCCATTTTGGACAAAGGCAAAAGGACAGCAGCCATCGCCTGCAAAGAGCCTCTCCATACAGAAGCCTGGAAGATGGGCATCCCGGCAGCAGCAGGTGACACCAGGGGGATGCTAACCCAGTGACATGACCCCGTGGTAATCCAGAAGCCAGCTCTGCTCCTACATATACTCTGGCAATGCCCCCCCCCCGGGCCTAAGAATGTCACCCACAACAAGATGAGAAGGTTGTCCCTGGGTCCACCTCCCCACGGTGGCATCTCTGCCATTTCCGATCAGCTGTGACCTTCAGCGTTCTCTCCCCGGGGCACACAGGGCTCTCTATGCTGCAAAGAAGATGACCATTTCTGGTATCAGAATTTGCCTTTTTTAAAAAAAAAAAAGTGTAGCAGGGGATCCTTCCACCTTCCAGGAACCTCTAGCAGCAGCGACCTTTACATTGCCACTCTCAAGCAAAGCAACTTCAACTAACAATGGGTATTTGTACACGACCCCTAAACTCCGCCGCAAATGGCTCCCAGCTCCGGAGCTTACAATTGTTTCCCCACCAGCTCTGGAGTTTACAGAAAATTAAGTGTGACCACGCCCACCTAAGTGCGTCCCAGCGCACTTTTCAGGTACCTGCTCTCCGGAGGTGAAAATTCCTGATGCGGATATAACGTAGTGATTGCCGGGCTCTCCTTGCTTCTGTTTGTCCTTTTTTTGCCCCCCGCCCCTTTAAGAGATCTGAAAGCAGTGCCGGGACGGCAGAACGGAGGTGAGCGGCATTCTTTTCTTCCTTTTTTCCCTCCCTCCCCTCAAGCAGCCAGCAGCCAGGAGTGCGGAGGGGTGGGAACGCAGGAACAGCGACAAACCCCCAAGATCTCTGGTCCGGATTTAAGTGGCCAGCGGATCTTAGGGGTCGTGTGAAAAGGCTCAATGCGCATGGGGAGAGCACCTGGCTCACTGCTGAAGTGCAATCCATGAAGCCGAAACAGTACCCTGTGCCCACTGTAAAGCCCCATTTGTTATACGCGGTTACTTCACTCTGTTTTGTCTCTGTTAGTGTTGCGCTTAGGAGTGGTACAAAAAAAGTTACTTCACGCCCATCGGGCAACTACTGAAAAAAAAACCAAAAAAGCAGCAACTAAGCAATGCCAGCCAAAGATGGTGTTGCTGCCGTGTGGCCCTTTTGGAGGCAGGAAATAAATGAAGCAAGCACACCAACAAACACACACAGAGGTTTCTTTTGAGGCCTGTGAAGAATGGAGAAATCCCCAAAGGGGGAATCCTAATACAGGCATGTCCAAACTTTGGCCCTCCTGATGTTTTGGATCACAACTCCCAAAATTCTAAGCTTATATTGCCAATGACAAAGGACTGTGGGAGTTGTGGTCCAAAACATCTGGAGGGCCAAAGTTTGGACATGCCTGTATTAGGATTCCCCCTTTGGGGATTTCTCCATTCTTCACAGGCCTCAAAAGAAACCTCTGTGTGTGTTTGTTGGTGTGCTTGCTTCATTTATTTCCTGCCTCCAAAAGGGCCACACGGCAGCAACACCATCTTTGGCTGGCATTGCTTAGTTGCTGCTTTTTTGGTTGGCCGTCCTCCTGCCGACAACATCTGTAGGCCTCAAAATGGTCCTGTGGAAAGAGCACAAGTCAGGCGAGCTGACATTTTATTCCTTTTTTTCTTTACCCGTCCAAGCGTCTTCTGCGGTATCATGGCTAAAACCCTGCAAGAAGGTTTGCACTACCTGTGCTTGTTTATTTAGTTCATTTATTTACTATATTTTACCCCGCCTTTCTCCTTAGAAACGATCCAAGGTATCTTCCAACATTAAAGACAATATTCACTAAGAACAATAAGTATAAAGAGGCAGCTGACATAATTAAATGGCAGTATTAAAGAGAAAGACAGTAAGTATATAAATATTAAAAAGTAAGTATATAAATATTAAAAAGAAACAAAGAAACACTCAGAATTGGTAGAAATTTGTTGTTGTTGTTGTTCAGTCGTTCAGTCGTGTCCGACTCTTCGTGACCCCATGGTCCAGAGCTCGACAGGCCTTCCTATCTTCCACTGCCTCCCGGAGTTTGGTCAAATCTATATTGGTTGCATCGATGACGCCGTCCAACCATCTCATTCTCTGCCGTCCTCTTTTCCTTTTGCCTTCAGTCTTTCCCAACATCAGGGACTTTCCCAAGGACTCCTCTCTCCTCGTGAGGTGGCCAAAGTACTGGAGCCTCAGCTTCAAAATCTGTTCTTCCAGTGAACATTCGGGGTTGATTTCTTTCAGGATGGATAGGTTTGATCTCCTTGCAGTCCAGGGGACTCTCAAGACTCTCCTCCAGCACCACAGCTCAAAAGCATCGATTCTGCGGTGATCAGCCTTCTTTATAGTCCAGCTCTCACTTCCATGCATCACTACTCAAAAAAACATAGCTTTGACTATCCTGACCTTTGCCGGCAAAGTGATGTCTCTGCTCTTTAGGACGCTGCCTAGGGCCGTTACTTCACTAGCCGCTCGCTTCGCGGTAAGCCCTCTTTTCTGTGCGTCCACGCCTCTCCGCACTTCCTTGCTCTTGTCTGCATGAGGGGAGGGAGAAAAAAAGAGAGGAAAATATGCAGGATCACCTCCGACGCGTCGTCCTGATTCCTTCTCTTAAAGGGGCGGGAGGCAAAAAAAAAAAAAAACAGAAGCGAGGAGAGCCGGGCACTCACCAGATTACATCCGGATCTGGGGATTTTCACCCTCTGAGAGCAGGTACATGAAAAGTGCGCTGGGACGCGCTTAGGTGGGCGTGGTCGCACTTAATTTCCTGCAAACTCCGGAGCTGGTGGTGAAACAATTGTAAGCTCCAGAGCTGGCAGCCATTTGCAGCGGAGTTTAGGGGTCGTGTACAAATACCCCATGGCTCTTCAGTTTTTCTTTGCAAGCTCCTCTGCTTCATGGACCGAAAACGGTTCTGGGTTTTGGGTGGGTGCTGATTCAGCCGACAGGAGAGGTGCACGGACGCATGGATGCTACCTTCCCACAGGAATTGGAGAAGATGCAAACTGAGCCCAGCAAACCTTGACTGCGACCCTTTCAGGGGAAATTTCTGGCCATGTCTGATCCATTTTGGTGCAAATACACACACACACACACACAGAGAGAGAGAGAGAGAGAGAGAGAGAGAGAGAGAGAGAGATTTATAAAAATAAAAATAAAAGGACAACAAAAAAGGGAGGGGGATCATGGTGACACCTTAAAGACTTAATGCAATCATGTCTTCTTCCATCCGTCTTGTCCGAGTCCTGGTCCCTCTGTGGATTTATGCTCCCTGTGGTTTCTTATCTTATCTCTTCCAGCTTCTTTTAGTTCCGTCAAGGTCATCCCAGTGTCTTTTCGGATGGAGTTGAGTCAACAAGTCCTTTCTTCTTTGACCACTGACCAGTGGTTTAAAAAAAAAAACACTTTATGGATCAGCTCAAAAATGAAATCAGGTAAGTAAGACATGTGAAAATGTAGATGGCCAAAATATGCAAAAAAAAAAAACCCACAAACCAACAAATGATTGAATGACATGCAAATGTCATGCCCTCTTCATATCAAACTTAAATGAACCACTTGTTTGAACTGTTCCAAATTTAAACAGATAATGTGATATACAAAGTTTTCATATACTGTACAGTACATAGAACTGCCCAGTAGCATGTATATAATGATTGGCTCACGTTCCTCTCAAGTGTTCTAAATTCTGGTCCTTAATTTCTGACAAATGGATCCTTTTAAGAAACTGAGCTATTTTTCTTTTCTTTTACTAACCTCCTGCATCTTTTGGAGGTGTGATTCCACTTTAGGTGTGTGTGTGTTGTTCCCTAAGGGGTGGCGTGCTGGTCGCCTCCTCTAATCAGGTCCCCACTGGGTATGCCAGACAGCAGCTCACATCATGTCAATGAGAGATGATAGGAGTTGTGCTCCAGCCCATCTGGAACAGAAGAGGTTGGCCAAGGCAAGGGAGAGGCTGTACCTAGGTTCAATTCTATTTCATCCTAATGTACCACACTGGATATTTTGTGAGGACAAAAATAGAGGATAACCCCCTAAATGCCCTGTGGTTGTGGTTTGTTTGTGTGGGGTTTTTTTTGGGGTGTGTGTGTGTGTTTTGTTTTGATTTGGGTTTTTTTTTTTGTTTTGTTAGGAAAAGCAGGCTATAAGCACAATAAATTGCACCCTGTGTTTATTTTATTTTTATCTTAATGGTGTCGTTCTCCTCACAAATGACTTTATTTTCCAGACAAAATGCCATCATCCAAATAACACATGGTGGACACCAACCTTTGCAGAATTGCGAGGCGCTTGTGGGGAACCCCTGCCTCCACATCGTAACCAGCCCTCCAAAAACCCAGCGAGGACTTGAGCATTCTCAGTCACCGAAACTAAATGCCATGGGAGGGAAACCCAAGGGAGCAATCTCTAGTGGCCTCTCCGGCCAAAACATTTCATCAGTTGTCAGGCCAACTACAGCCCCCAAAAAGAATGTTCGCCACAGTTAATTATGGTTACTTAACACACACACATCTATGAATGCTACACACATGGGCCTT
The DNA here is from genome assembly GCA_023846285.1 of Phrynocephalus versicolor. Taxonomy (NCBI): domain Eukaryota; kingdom Metazoa; phylum Chordata; class Lepidosauria; order Squamata; family Agamidae; genus Phrynocephalus; species Phrynocephalus versicolor. The sequence continues at coordinate 37,497 of JAHTLZ010003586.1, read as the reverse complement.
GGTTCTTCCATCCATTTCGTGCAACAGATGAAGAGATACCACTTACTATGGAGCTGGAAGGTGTGGGCACAGCTGTTGGTCAGTTATGTCCCCCCAGTCATAAATGACCAATAGTGACCACAATAGGGTTTTCAAGTTTTTGTACACAACCCCTAAACTCCGCCGCAAATGGCTCCCAGCTCTGGAGCTTAAAATTGTTTCCCCACCAGCTCCGGAGTTTACAGAAAATTAAGTGCGGCCACGCCCACCTAAGCGCCTCCCAGCGCATTTTTCAGGTACCTGCACTTGGAGGGTGAAAAATCTCAGATCCGGATGTAAAGGAGTGAGTGCCGGGCTCTCCTCGCTTCTGTTTGTTGTTGTTTTTGCCTCCCACCCCTTTAAGAGAAGGAATCAGGACGACGACCTCCGGGCAGCTTCGGAGGTGAGCCTGCATTTTTCCTCTCTTTTTTCCTCCCTCCCCTCACACAGACAGGAGCAAGGAAGTGCGGAGGGGTGGGAACACAGGGAGAGCAACGAACCCCCAAGATCTCTGGTCCGAATTTAAGTGGCCAGCGGATCTTAGGGGTCGTGTGAAAAGGCCCATGGTTACTTAACACACACACATATATGAATGCTACACACATGGGCCTGGGTTCTTCCATCCATTTCGTGCAACAGATGAAGAGATACCACTTACTATGGAGCTGGAAGGTGTACAGAACGTCATCTAGCCCAGTACCCTGGTCAATGCAGGGGTCACTTCTCAGTGGGCACAGCTGTTGGTCTGTTACGTTCCCCAGTCATAAATGACCAATAGTGAGCACAATAGGGTTTTCAAGATAAGTTGAGATATTTAAGGAATGCTTTTACCAGTTCCACCTCTTCCCTGTGAGTTTCCATGTCCAAAAGGGGAATTGAACCCCTTTCTCCAGAGTCCTGTTCCGTCATGCTACCCACTACGACACCCTGCACGTGGCTGACCTATGTGGTATTCCTCTATATATTCATTTCTATGTTCTGCAAATATAAGAATGACCGCTATCGCATGGCAGATTTGAGGCGTTTATTTTGAAAAGACATCTTTTTCAGCCACGTCCCAGCGTGCCCAAAAAGGCACTTTACCTGTCCTCTCGTCCTTCGTGATGAAAAGGGCCCTTTAACGTCCATAGCAAAGAAGAGTGACTGTTTCAAGGCGCCTCTGTAAGCAAGCCTTGGAGAAAAGTACAGCCCCCAAGAAAAAGTGTCCAGACGAGTGAGAGGGAGTGTGGTCGTCTTTCTGAATGAAAAGGCGACTAGCCATTAGGACATTTAAAAAAGGAGCATAAGAACATAAGAAGAGCCCTGCTGGATCAGGCCAAAGGCCCATCTAGTCCAGCTTCCTGTATCTCACAGCGGCCCCACCAGATGCGTTTGGGAGCGCATGAGACTAGATCTCTGTCTCCTGATACCACTCCCCTGCATCTGGTCCTTGAAGTACCTCAGTTTTAATCCTGGAGATGACCCATCTCCATCATGGTTTGTAACCCGTGATGGACTTTTCCTCTAGGAATCTGTCCAATCCCCCTTTGAAAGCATCCAGGCCAGATGCCATCACCACATCCTGTGGCAGGGAGTTCCATAGACTTACAACGCGCTGGGTGAAAAAATATTTTCTTTTGCGCCTATAACTACAGAAAAAAGCACCCAAAAGCAAACTTGAGATGAAGGCCAATAACAGAAAGCTACAGTTGTATGTTAAAAAGGTTAGAACTACTGTATCCCTCTTATGTGATCCCTCTAATGCTTATGGTTGGCTCAGCCTTCCATCCTTCCGAGGTCGGTAAAATGAGTCCCCAGCTTGCTGGGGTGGGGGTGGGGGTGGGGCAATGTGTAGCCTACATTACTGTAATTAAACTGTAAACCGCCCAGAGACTACTTGGAGTGATATGGGGCGGTATATAAGCAGAACACTTTTCCTTTACTTTCCATATGTGATATTAAGGATCAGGTTGTACACGCTTATCTTTGGGAATTTCCCCAGTATCCAAAAGACATTCCTCTTACCTGAACTTGTGGCCTCAAACTTTTAACAACTCGTGCACCTTTCTTCTCTCTCACCACAACAAAGGGTGGTGGTGGGCTTTGTGCCAATGTGTGTGGAGTTTTAGCGCCACAGCGCTTGCCCAGCATAAGCGCTCTAAGCAACAGCCAACACCATGCCTTGATGTCTACGCTGGGCGCTTTTACACGACCCCTAAGATCCGCTGGCCACTTAAATTCGGACCAGAGATCTTAGGGGCTTGTCGCTCTTCCTGTGTCCCCACCCCTCCGCACTTCCTTGCTCCTGTTTGCGTGAGGGGAGGGAGAAAAAACAGGAAGAAAATAACGTGGCTCACCTCCGTTCTGCCTCTCGCTCTTGCCGTCGCAACATTCCAGTCTCTTAAGTAGCTCTTAAAGGGGCGGGAGCCCAAAAAACAACAAACAGAAGCGAGGAGAGCCCCGCACTCACTATCGTTACACCGCATCAAGGAATTTTCACCTCCAGAGAGCAGGTACTTGAAAGGTGCGCTGGGACGCGCTAAAGTGGGCGTGGTCGCACTTAATTTCCTGTAAACCCCAGAGCTGGTGGGGAAACATTTTTAAGCTCCGGAGCTTGCAGCCATTTGCCGTGGAATTTAGGGGTTGTGTATAAACGCCAATAGAGCAACTAATCCAACTACCATAGAAGGACGGTGCTAGCAAGTGGATAGCGTGGGGGAGGGGGAATATCATCAAGCGGAAAGTAACGTACAGCAGTACTGAAGCACTTGAGTGTCGGACGATTACATCCCACAATCTCCTGGGACTGTCAGTTGCCAAGCATTTTTTTTTTAAATACGGAGAGAAATCATCCAGAAGATCCCTAGATGAAATTTCATTTTATTGGTTTCCAAACTTGGGGTCCACGATAGACTTTCGAATTTAATCCATTCCAAATGCATGCTCTTAAGTCGAGCTGCTCTTAAGTCAGCGTACCTATCTAAAACATTGAAAAAATAAGTTAAAAATCCAAAAAAAAAATAATAATGAAAAAAAATATTTGTAAGTCGAGCAGACCATATCTAAAATTTGTAAGGCAGCAGTTAAAACACCAAAAGTTTTCCGCTCTTAAGTCGAATTGCTCTTAAGTTGAGCTGCTCTTAAGTCGGGGTACCACTGTACACATATACAGTGGTACCGTGTATAAAGGAATTAATTCGTTCCAAATGAAATTATGTTAAGCAAATTTTCCTTTATACAAATTCCCATAGGAATGCATTGAAAACGGAGTAATCCCATTTTATGTTGTACAAATTCTCCCCATAGGCAATTCTGTTAAGCAAATTTCCCCTATCTCCAGATTTTTTTATGTTGTACAGATTTTATGTTATACAAGCTGTTTGTTATACAAGGGTCCACTGTATAAAGCCCTCCTTGGTAGCACTGATAGTTGAGGGGGGCGGGTTGAGCTTCTGGCAATTGCAGTCCAAGAACAGGTGGTTACCCCCAGTTGGGAAACTTGTCTGGAAAAGGAATTAATGTCAACATTACCAGCAATTAACTTGTTCCCATGCTTCACCACCAGTAAGCCTGATGCGGTGGGGGATTTTACCTACTCCTTTTGTGCCCAGGACACACCCCTTCCCTGAACACAGCTGCTGGTAGGCCACGCAGTGCCGGCAGAGAGGCTGCAGAGGGAGCCAAAGGACTGAATTCCTTTCATTACAGTTTCACCCAGAAGGCCACCTTGACTGAGAAAAGTGGTTGGCCCTGAGAAGCAGCCCCATGTGGCCTCCCTCCAACCCAGGCCCATGTGAAATCAGTCCTAGTGCTGCCCTTGTGCCGAGGGGCCAAACCAAAGGTCTCTCACATCACCCTCCGCATCTGTAAGCCTTGAGGTTGGTCTCTTGTGCATCCTGGTTATCTTCAGGAATTGCAAGGACCTTACATCTATTAAGCAATAACTCCTGGCAAATCCATCTTTTTTGCCCTGTTATAACCTACTGGTACTGCTCTGAGGAAGGGGGTTTTGCCCCCAAAATATTAGCAACGTTTTTGTTAATTTTCTAGTAGCCTAAAGGTCTCACCTGTTCCACTTTTGTATTGGGTTTTTGTGAAGAATTGCAGTGTTGACCAGAGGGAAAAGCCACGTTTCTACAGGAGCAGCACACAGACAGGCAGGCAGGCAGGCAGGCAGACAAGAAGAAGAAGAAGAAGAAGAAGAAGAAGAAGAAGAAGAAGAAGAAGACCCCAT
>JAHTLZ010003586.1:6007-33256 GCA_023846285.1 Phrynocephalus versicolor | reverse complement strand
GAAGAAGAAGAAGAAGAAGAAGAAGAAGAAGAAGAAGAGAAGAAGAAGAAGAAGAAGAAGAAGAAGAAGAAGAAGAAGAAGAAGAAGAAGAAGAAGAAGAAGAGGTCCACAACAGGCACCCATTTAAAAAATTTAACCACAAACTGACTCCATGTGCCAAGAGTAAAACCTCTTTCAGGAAGGGTTTAAAATGCAGCGAAGCAGCGAACATTGGAGATTCTTCTGGTTTTTGTAGCAGGGTGCTTTCAGAGCCATTTTGTGGGGCAAAGCTGAAGGATTTCGGCAGCTCCGACAAGATTGCGCTGGGAGCCGAGGCATTGGTTTGGGTGCTGATGAAGAGTGGCAGAGTGGAAGGAGAGAGGGTGACGCCCGCCCGCACACACCCCAGACGCCGTCCAGAGCATCCTGTGACGACGCTCCCTCCGACGTCTGGGCCATGCACCTGTTCGAGCGGGAGGAGGGGAGATGCAAACCAGGAGGCCCCTCAGTACCAATTGCTGGGGGATGAGGACAGCATGTTGCGTTGGGGGACCATCTGTTCGCTGCGGCTTCTTCCCTGATTCAAGGCCGGCTGGGGCTTTGAGAATAGCCCGGCCTCAGCCCAACGGGATCGGCCACAGGAAAGAGCAAGCCCGGCCTGCTGAGGTTGGAAGCTGGACTGGCCGGTTGCCCAGAGGCAGGAAGCCTGCTGCAGCTGAGCTGTTTCACAGGAGGACCCCTTGCCTCTGGGAGGGTCGGCCTACCCCTCTTTCCGCCTGCCCCGAGCCCACTTGGGTCCCCACATGGCTTGGCTCCTTTTCAACCGCTTTCCCTCCACTGCAGAGACGTCCTGTTGTGTAGGGCACCCACTGATATTCTGGAGCTGTCAGGACGAGTCAGAATGTGGTCCCGTCAAGCGCCACCGAGCCCATCTCCCGGAGCGACTTGGATCAGATGCGCAGGCACGGGGGGGGGGGAGCTGTCGACAAGAGTGTAGGAGCCCAACTCTCTGCTCGTTGCCCTCGGCCTTCTATGTGCAGAAGAATACACTGGGGGGAAACGGATCTCAATTTTTGGCAGTCTTTACCGAGCAAACCAAGAGGGGAATAAAATACACCCTGGTCTGACACCTTTGTTTATGGGAAATCCATATTGGAGTGGAGGACGCTTGGTTCTGATCTAGCATGAGAGGGAGAAGAGCTTCTCTCTATCCACTTTATCCATCCCTTGCATAATGTTTGAGGTTTCAATCATTCCCCCTCTCAAGTGCTTCTTTTCCAGACTAAAGAGCCCCCAAAGTTGTAGATTTTCCTCATATGGGAGGTGCCCCAGCCCAGTAATCATTTTAGTCGCTCTCTGGTGATAGCTCTACTGGTACCCACACCTATTCCTGCTGATTTGTTTCTTCCTATTGGCTTGAGAGCAGTTTTAATTTTACTTATATGGCACCTGTGTCTCTGAAATGCACTGTGACGTCACCCCTTTCACAGACTGGGTTTTCAAAGGCACAACCGGATTTTATTTCGACATCCCACTGCTGTGCCACTAAACTGTGACGACACCTCCCTTTTACACACTGAATTCTGTGGTGGAAATGGTACTGCTGCCACCTTTTATTCACTTAATAATGCTGCCACCTTTTATAATCGTCGCCTCATGAATTGGGACGGACTCAGATGAATAATATAAAAATAATAACAGTTTATTGAGAAGATAATAAATATAACAATATCTGAGGATGGTATGTGTTGCCTTTAACATATACTGTAATAGATTTAATAAGCTCTACAAGCCTCCCTGTCTTCAATAACTAGTAAACAGTATAGCCCTCACTGCCTGACAGAACTCTCACAGAGCAGTGCTCTCTCCCAGCACTCACTCTCATCTTAACTTAACTCAACTGAACTCTCTCAACTGACTAGGCTCCACCCTTTTTGTATCATACAATTCCCCGCCCTCCTTTTGCGATTGGTTGATGATTTGTATGTTCATTACTCCTGTTTCCAGGGTTTTGTCACATGCACCAACCAAGAAAAATGACCAGTTCATGCCCCTCCTGGCCTTCAGAAGACAATCCTTGAAAGAGGGGGGAGTACAAACTCTGGAGGGAAGGGTGGCTAGTTACTAACACGCCACTCCAAAAGAACAGAAGTCCAAGTTGCCTAAACTGGCATACATCGATTTTGAAGGCCCAGATGCAGCCAGAGATGGTTTTTGTAGTGTGGCCAGAATTCGAGCACATCTTGCCCAAGCAAGGAAGATGGTGACCAGTTGGTTCGGTCTACCTGTGGCTCCAGGTGTTGCTACTGGGGGAGGCAGGGCAGTTTTTCCAGACCCAGGTCATCCTCCTTGTGGTTCCTTGCCTTTCTCCTTTGCTTGGACTGGGCAGCCCTAAAGAAGACGGTGGTCCCCCTGTCCGCCCTACAAACTGCAGACATTCTTCCCTAAAAATGGACATGTGGTCACCATCCTGGAGTGAGACTCAGCTCCCATCTGCTGAGTGGCAAGGCATGGTAGGGGCAGTCCACTGTTTTTGGGAAGGGTTTCTCTCCTCCTCCTTCTCCATGGAGGGGGGGGGAGGGAGGCGGCTGACAGCTTTCCTCCTACTTTTGTCTTTGCTACAACACTCCACAGCCTGTTCAGGCCATTGTTCCTCTTATGAGCTTATTTCAGACCAGGGTGACAAGGGGTCAAAGCTGCCTATAAGATGGAGGACTCGCACTAGCTGTATTCAGACGGATGAAGCTGTTTGGATGAGCAGCGAAACGTTTCTATCTCTCAAAAAAGAAGTCCAGTAGCCATCACTCAACTTCCAGATAAACACTCCACAGAGGACAAGGTAAAAAGGTAAAGGTTCACCACCACCCATCACCCACCACCCTGCACATGTATTCTAGTCATGTCTGGCTCTAGAGCCAGTGGTCATCTCTGTTTTTAAGCCAAAGAGTCAGCGTTGTGCAAGCCCGTGGTCGTGTGGACGGCATGGCTGAACCAATTTCTGCGCAGGGAACGCTGTTTACCTTCCCGCTTTTTTATGGTGGTACCTCTTTATCTACTTGCATTTACAGGCGTTCGAACTGCTAGGTTGGCAGAAGCTGGGGTAATCAGCGGGAGTTCCACTGCGTGGCACCTGGGATTTGAACCGCCAAGCTGCCAACTTTGCAGCCGACATTTCAGCGCTCTAGCCCACGGAGCCCACCACGCCCCAGCTTGGATAGACAGCGAGCCACCAGAGGCCAGCTGGTGAGCTTTCGGGCTGTGCCGATTTCACGGGTACTGTTTTGTCTTGTTTTTTGATCTCATCATGACTTGATTCCAATGTTACATTAAGCTTTAATGGAAGCCTGCACTGTGCTGAAGATTCCATGATTGTTTCACTGGATGAAGAACCAGCTGGGCACATTCATGGGAGACAACCTGCCCCCAAAGATGGAGGCCTACCAGCCCCGGATCAAAGACGGCCCCCACCTCCCAATCCATGAATTTAGCTCATGGCTTCTAGTAGAGCCTTTTCACACGACCCCTAAGATCCGCTGGCCACTTAAATTCGGACCAGAGATCTTGGGGGTTCGTTGCTCTTCCTGCGTCCCCACCCCTCCGCACTTCCTTGCTCCTGTCTGCGTGAGGGGAGGGAGGAAAAAAGGGACGAAAGAATGCAGGCTCACCTCCGTCTGCCGGTCCAAGCCGCCCCGAGCCCCGTCGTCGTCCTGATTCCTTCTCTTAAAGGGGCGGGAGGCAAAAACAACAGCAAACAGAAGCGAGGAGAGCCCGGCACTCTAGGTTACATCCGGATCTGGGATTTTTCACCCTCGGAGAGCAGGTACCTGAAAAGTGCACTGGGACGCGCTTAGGTGGGCATGGTCGCACTTAATTTTCTGTAAACTCCGGAGCTGGTGGGGAAACAATTTTAAGCTCGGGAGCTGGGAGCCATTTGCAGCGGAGTTTAGGGGTCGTGTACAAATACTCTAAGGAAGCCACCCAATAACCCTTGTTTCTGTTGACAACAAAGGTTAAAACAGTCCTCGCTTCCTGCCCTAGAGGCACGGGGGGGGGGGGCAGAAAGGGGGAGAGCAGGGGGGAAAGACAGACCACGAAATATATAACGGGGGTGTTCTCAACAATTGGGGAAGGGCTGGAAACGTACTCAGAAGATAGCAGAGGAAACTGGAGCATTATCCAAAGAGAAAGAGCAACATGTATTTAAACTGAAAACATACAAAAATGGTGTTATTTACTAACACATACAGTCCAGAGAAGTGCATGGGTCTCCCATTCAGGGTTTATTTATTTATTAGACTTGTAGACTGCCCATCTGGAGGCGAGGCCACCTTGGGCAGGTGGCAACAACAATGAGATACAGACAATGGCAGACAGTAATACATTGTACATACGGTAATAAGAATTAATGAAATGAAATAACATTGCTCAAAACAGACATTTAAGCATTACACATCGCAACAATCATGAAAAGTGTGAAAAATGAAAAACAAAAAGATGAACAGAAGGAAGGCTATGAGGAGTCACCAGATTAGCGGAGTTTAATGTTCAAGCGCTGACGTTACATCCCGGTCCGTGGGAATGCCTGACGAAACATCAAAAATGTCAATGATATTTTGAAGGATTCCCAGAGTTGTGGGGCCAGGCAGATTTCAAGGGGGAGATTATGCCATCGGGGTGGGCCAGTTGCCGAAAAGGCCCAGTTTGGTGTCTTACCTTGACGGGCCAATCTTGGTGTTAACGCCCTGAGGGCGCTTTTACATGACCCCTAAGATCCGCTGGTCCCTTAAATTCGGACCAGATATCTTAGGGGTTTGTCGCTCTTCCTGTGTTCCCACCCTGACTGCTGGCTGCGTGAGGGGAGGGAGAAAAAAAAGGAAGAAAAGATCGTGGCTCACCTTTGTTCTGCCTCCGCTTGCCGCGGCAACATTCCTGTCTCTGTAAAGGAGCTCTTAAAGGGGCGGGAGCCAAAAAAACAACAAACAGAAGCGAGGAGAGCCCCGCACTCACTATCCTTACACCGCATCAAGCAATTTTCACCCCGGAAGAGCAGGTACCTGAAAAGTGCGCTGGGTCGCGCTTAGGTGGGCGTGGTCGCACTTAATTTCCTCTAAACTCCGGAGCTGGCGGGGAAACATTTTTAAGCTCCGGAGCTTGCAGCCATTTGCTGCAGAGTTTAGGGGTCGTGTATAAACGCCCTGAGTCGCCTAGCCTGGGAACAGCAGGTATGACAGGCAGCTCAATGGCGGCTTTGAGCACACACACACACATACACACACATACATGCTGCCGAGAAAGACAAATGGAGAAATAAGCAAGGGAGGATTTTCTAGGACAGAGGAAAGCGCCCACCTGCTGCTTCTCTGCCGGCTGTGTAATTGGAAAAGGCCCAGAACCTTGGCCCACAAAACACGAGCGCCTCCCTGTCTTTCTTGTTGTTGACGGTTATAATTTTTAATGGTTGAGTTATTGTCATTTCTTCATTACTTGTTGTTCTGTGTTGTGAACTGGTTAGAGTTGCCTTTGGTCACATGGGCAGTATATACATTGATTGATTGATTAATTGATTGATTGATTGATTGATAAACATTCCAGTTCTGGCTCACCTGCATTGGTTGCCCGTTAAATCCCGAATAAGATTCAAGGTCTTGGTTTTGATTTACAAAATCCTCCATGACTTGGGACCTGAATACCTGGCGGAGCGGATCTCCCAGAGATCAAATGAGGCCCGACCTACTAGAACAGTGATGGCAAACTTATGGCACGGGTGCCAAAGGTGGCACTCGGAGCCCTTTCTGTGGGCACCCGACATCGCCCCTTCATAGCCACCTGTATACAGGTTAAACTACTGTATTGGCACTTTGCAAACAAATTAGTGGGTTTTGAACTGCAGTTTGGGCACTCGGTCTCTAAAAGGTTCGCCATCACTGTACTAGAATGTCGCAGGCATTCTCACTCCGGGTCGCCACGCCCAAGGAGGCTAGAAAAGTGATAACTCGCAAACGAGCCTTCTCTGTGGCTGGCCCTTCGCTTTGGAAACATCTCCAGAGTGAGCTGCGTCTTGCACAGTCCCTGCCTGCCTTTTAAAAAGCCTTGAAGACCTGGTTTTTCCGGGAGAAGTTCCTCTGGAAGTCGGATGGTATAAAAATATATAAACAAATAAATAAACAAATGAATGAATGAACGAATAAATGAATGCATGCATGTTCAGTATGCAATGTGAGTGGACTGCCAAGTCTTAGTGTTTGTCCTGGACTCTCAGGGTATCTGTACACGACCCCTAAACTCCGCCGCAAATGGCTGCCAGCTCCGGAGCTTACAATTGTTTCCCCACCAGCTCTGGAGTTTGCAGGAAATTAAGTGTGACCACGCCCACCTAAGTGCGTCCCAGTGCACTTTTCATGTACCTACTCTTGGAGGGTGAAAATCCCCAGATCCGGATGTAATCTGGTGAGTGCCGGGCTCTCCTCGCTTCTGTTTTTTTTTTTTTTTGCCTCCCGCCCGTTTAAGAGAAGGAATCAGGACGACGACGACGGGGCTCCGGGCGGCTTCGGAGGTGAGCCTGCATTTTTTCCTCTCTTTTTTTCTCCTTCCCTTCACGCAGACAGGAGCAAGGAAGTGCGGAGGGGTGGGGATGCAGGAAGAGCAACGAACACCCAAGATCTCTGGTCCGAATTTAAGTGAAAATGCCCTCAGAGTCTATCCTTAGTGGTGGTGGTGGGGGGCTACAGAATGCATGGGATGAGGCTCCAACTCTGACACAGCAAGCTCGGCCCGGATCTGTCATGTTCCAGGACTGCAATTGTCTATAAAGGGGAGAGTGAGAAAATCCCCATCTGCAGCCAATCCAGGTCAAGCTCTTTAGGCCGGGTTCCAAGCAGTGCACAAGAACACAGTCAGAGATGAGAGCCCGTAGTCAGGCCATATAAATCATGTGCATAACAACCCAGCAGGTCTAAGGGAACAAACAGGATCAAGTGTGCAACAGACCAAAACAACAAGCAGGAGTTCCAGGCTGATTTGATTGAGAAAGGGTGGCTTCTAGCAGCCAGATTACTTTCATCGACATTTTCCCTCCAGGTATGCTGTTCCTCCAAAGCGCCATGCCTGACCAATTAACATCTTGATGGCCCATTACACAGTGGAAGCAAGCTAATGTGCAACATCAAAAGAAGTGTAAGGATCCTAATAGGTCACACGGGCGGACCTGCTGTGCCCCTCAAGGAAGTGCCACTCCTAATAAGCTGGAATTGAATGGGATTTCGGGGAGGGGGGGGAGGCAGAGCTCCATGGAAGAATCCAGAACACAAGTTCTGAGTGTTAGGCTCTGAGCTCTCTCCTGCCTTGAAATAGTGCAGGTAGAAAACTATATAGAAGACAGTGGGAAAAACCCTTCCTTGCCAGAGACCCCACAGAGAGTGATCCTTATCAGAGTAACCAGGAAGGTTGGGCTCAGGAGACCAGTACGTGGTATTAGAGATGGGCACGACTTAGCGAAATTTTTGTTTCCATTTTCATTTTTCGTTTTCGTTACGTAACAAAACGAAAAACGAAAAACGGTTCAAAAATGGAACGAAAATGGAAACGAAACGACTAATTTTGAGCCGTTTTTTTGTTTTTCGTTACTGGAAAAGCACTTAATGGAGCTAAATGGGAAGAAACGAAAAATGTTTCATTTTCGTTTTCGGTTTTTGTTTTCGTTACGTAACGAAACGAAAACGAAAAATTTTGAAAATTAGCTCACGAAAACGGAAACGAAACAAAACGGACCCCTAGATGAAAACGAAAACGAAATTTTTTTCTGAGTCGTGCCCATCTCTACGTGGTATGGTTGGAAGAAAGCAGTAAGAGCCCCTTGCAGTGGCGTTGGTCACTCTCTGCTCCTTTGGTGTAGAGGCTGACCCATAAAGGCTGACCTTATTTTACTTTTTTATGCCCTAAGTACATCCGATCTGGCCTGGCTTCAGAAGCTAAGCAGGGTCGTCCCTGGCTTGTACTTGGATGGGAGACCACCAGGGAATACCAGGTGCTGTAGGCGCCTGGGGTAGGAACTGGCAAACCACTCCAGTATTCCTGCCAAGAAAAACTCCATGGACATGGGGTCACAAAGAGTCGGTTGTGACTCTAACAATGCAAATCACACACACACACACACACACACACACACACACACACATGTATTTTTGTCACATTCTGTTAAGAAAAATACTTGTTGCACAAGGGCTGAAGAGCTCCCTTGCAGAACTGAAAAGGGGGGGGGTTGAGCCGTGAACTCAGAACCCAGAGGAGGCATTCCGCTGTTGCAGGGGCAATGATTGCATTAGCGGCCACTGACACACTGGGGGGGGGCTATGTGACACGAGGAGGATCTTTGCACTTAGACCAGGCATGTCCAAACTTCGGCCCTCCTGATGTTTTGGAGCACAACTCCCAGAATTCTAAGCTTAGATTGCCAATGACAAAGGAGATGCGGTCCAAAATGTCTGGAGGGACGAAGTTTGGGCATGCCTGACTTAGGGTATTTGTACACCACTCCTAAACTCCGCCGCAAATGGCTCCCAGCTCCGGAGCTTTAAATTGTTTCCCCACCAGCTCTGGAGTTTACAGAAAATTAAGTGCGGCCACGCCCACCTAAGCGCGTCCCAGCGCACTTTTCATGTACCTGCTCTCGGAGGGTGAAAAATCCCAGATCTGGATGTAAAGGAGTGAGTGCCCGGCTCTCCTCGCTTCTGTTTGTTGTTTTTTTTGCCTCCCGCCCTTTTAAGAGAAGGAATAAGGATGACAACAGGGCTTGGGGAGGCTTGGACCGGCAGACGGAGGTGAGCCTGCATTCTTTTGTCCCCTTTTTTCTCCCTCCCCTCACTCAGACAGGATCAAGGAAGTGCGGAGGGGTGGGGACGCAGGAAGAGCAATGAACCCCCAAGATCTCTGGTCTGAATTTAAGTGGCCAGAGGATCTTAGGGGTCGCGTGAAAAGGCAGTTAGACTTTGATCCTCCTTTAACTGGTGCGGCCTCGTCCTACGGAATCTTGGGATCCTTAGTTTAGCAAACTTTCTGCTGCCGTCCAGGGACACAGGCGAGAACCCACTAGGATCCCACAGGATGCAGCCATGAAGCCCAAAGAAGCAATGCATGTTGTCCACTCAAAGAAGAGGCAGCCCATGCGGAAACCAGATGGGGAGGGGGCTTCAAGCAACAAGAGTGCTGGGGTCAGAACTTAGAGATGCCACCCGCCATCCCTCACTCTCGGCCGCTGCAGATACGAACATAACCTAAGGAAAGCCCTGTTGGATCAGGCCCAGGGCCCATCTAATTTGTCTTCTTGGATCTCCCAGTAGCCCCACCAGAGATGCCTCTGGGAGCACAAGGAGACAACTAAACACCTGCCTCCTGATGCCACTTCCCTGCGGCTGGCATTTTGAGGGACCCTCCTTTTAAGCCTGGAGAGAACACGACTTCCCATCGTGGCCTGCCATGGACTCCTGCATCTTTTCCAGTTCCACAATGTCTTTTCTTGGGGTGCAGCAACCACAGCTGTATGCAATACTCCCGAGGGACACTGCCAGAGCTTTCTCCCAACCATTGCCCTTCGCCTTCATCCTCCATGGGCTCCTCTGTCAGCCAGGCAAACAGTGTCTCAAACTCAATGGTCCCCAGGGCCAAGGCGTCGTGGAGGGCTCTTGCCCAATAAAAACTGCCTGCAGACTGCAGACAAGGGTTGATTCACACAGCTGGTCAAGGAGCAAGCAACATAGGTGGGCTGGTGGTGGCATCCAGAGAGGCGTGTCACCATTGCCACTGCCGCCACCTCTGTCCTCACAGAATCATGGAATCATGGGATTTGAAGGGGCCTAAACTCCGCCGCAAATGGCTGCCAGCTCCGGAGCTTTAAAATGTTTCCCCACCAGCTCCGGAGTTTACAGGAAATTAAGTGCGACCACGCCCACTTTAGCGTGACCCAGCGCACTTTTCTTGTACCTGCTCTTGGGTGGTGAAAATTCCTTGATACGGATGTGCCGGGCTCTCCTCGCTTCTTTTTGTTGTTGTTTTTTGCCTCCCGTCCCTTTAAGAGAAGGAATCAGGAAGTGACGGGGCTTGGAGCAGCTTCCACCGGCACCGGGAGGTATTCTTTTGTCCCTTTTCCCCCTCCCTCCCCTCACGCAGACAGGAGCAAGGAAGTGCGGAGGGGTGGGGACGGAGGAACAGCAACGAACCCCCAAGATCTCTGGTCCGAATTTAAGGGGCCAGCGGATCTTAGGGGTCGTGTGAAAAGGCCCTAAGTCCACCACCACCACCACCACCCCACTCAAGGCAGGGATACGAATCAAAGGGTACTTGCCAGCTGGTGGCCCATGTTTCACTTTGACGCCTCCAGTGTCAGACCTTCGCCCTCTCTCAAGCTCATGGGGTTCCATTGTTGTACCCCTCAAAGAGTTAGGAAGTTTCCCCCCCCCCCTAGTATTCAGCATGAATCTGCCTTTCTGAAACTTCAACACACGATTGCAAGCCCTGGACCCTGGAACGATCAATAACAGATCCTACCCCTCCTCTGCTGGACTACCTTTCAAGTATTTGCAAACTGCTAGTGGATCATAGTTCCCCATCATTTTCCTTTTTCTCAAGGCTAAACAGGCTCGGTTCTTTCAAAAAGGATATAGTGGAACTTGAAAAAGTGCAAAAGAGAGCGACTAAAATGATTCCTGGGCTGGGGCACCTCCCTTATGAGGAAAGGCTAAAACATTTGGGCCTCTTTAGTCTGGAAAAAAGGCGCCTGAGGGGGGATACGATTGAGACATACAAAATAATGCAGGAAATGAGTAAAGTGGATAGTGGGGCGCTCTTCTCCCTCTCACAAAATACCAGAACTAGGGGACATCCACTCAAATTGAGGGCTGGGAGAGTAACAACAGACAAAAGAAAATATTTTTTTCACCCAGTGCATTGTTAGTCTATGGAACTCCCTGCCACAGGAGGTGGTGATGGCATCTGGCCTGGATGCCTTCCAAAGGGGATTGGACAGATTCCTGGAGGAAAAGTCCATCACAGGTTTCAAACCATGATGGAGATGTGTCATCTCCAGACTTAAAAAACCAGGGTC
The DNA here is from genome assembly GCA_023846285.1 of Phrynocephalus versicolor. Lineage (NCBI taxonomy): Eukaryota > Metazoa > Chordata > Lepidosauria > Squamata > Agamidae > Phrynocephalus > Phrynocephalus versicolor. Next base: position 22,182 of record JAHTLZ010003586.1, on the reverse strand, counting down.
CTTCAAGGGCCAGATGCAGGGGAGTAGTGTTAGGAGACAGATATCTAGAGTCTTGTGCACTCCTAGAGGCATTTGGTGGGGCCGCTGTGACATACAGGAAGCTGGACTAGATGGGCCTCTTCTGATGTTCTTACGTTCTTTCAATCTTTCCTTGTGCAATGGTGGGCTTCCAGCCACCTAATCATCCATGTAGCCCTCCTCTGAACTTGTTCCACTATGTCAGCATCCTTCTTCAAGTGCAATGTCCAGAACTGGATACAGTACTCAAGAGGAGGCCCAACCAGTGGCAAATAGAGGGGAACTCGTGCCTCTTCCTCTTCTCTTTCTTCCAGTGAGTGTTCCAAGGTACAAAATCCACAGCAAACACTTCTCTTCCCACCTCATGCAGGAGGAAAGATTGCGCTGGTGTTGACCAAAAGCAGCCTGAGTTCCCTCTGCCTGATTCCTCCATATCTTCTTCTCCTCTCTTATTTGTTTTCCACAACATCCTTCTGGAACCTCCAAAACATAAGGTGGAATGAGGAGAATAACCAGAGTATGAGGCTGGAAGTTTGGAACTGTAGTTCATTGAAAAACCCATGCCTTTCCTTATTATTTTGTAACAGCCACGCTATCGTTTATTGCCTTTATTACACCATACATACAATACATTGTATTGTATGGCGCAGAAAATATAATATATGATAAATATTTATTTATTTTATTTATTTATTTATTTATATAGCTTGTATGCCGCCCACTACCCAAAGGTCTCTGGGCGGCTCACAATCAAATGGACAATTAAAACATCAAAATACAATAAAATTAGAATAATAAAAGCATATAAATACAATAAATAGGATACATTAAAACACCACTAAAATTGCCATCAGGACCCACTGTCATTAGTTAAAAACTTTTGGAACAGGAAGGTTTTTATCTGGCGCCGAAATGTTAGCAACGTCGGCGCCAGGCGAGTCTCATTTGGGAGGGCATTCCGTAGTCTGGGGGCAGTTGCTGAAAAGGCCCTTTTCCTGCAAGCCATCCCTTTCACCTCCTTAAGGGATGGCTCTTTCAGGAGGGCTCCCTGACTAGATCTTAATTGCCAGGTAGGTTCATATGGAAGGAGGCGGTCCTTCAGGTATCTAGGTCCTAAGCCGTTTAGGGCTTTCTATGTTAAAACAAGCACTTTGAATTGGGCTCGGGCAGCAACTGGTAACCAATGAAGGTTATACAGAATCGGCATGATGTGTTCCTTGGTGGCCCTACCACTCACCAGCCGTGCAGCACGATTCTGAACCAGTTGCAATCGCTGAACCGTCTTCAAAGGCAGCAACACGTAAAGCGCATTACAGTAATCAATACGGGATGTTACCAGTGCATGCGTAACTGTCATAAGGCTCTGTTCATCCAGGTAGGGTAGTTGTCACCCTGCTAGCAGAAGGGAATTTCAAAGCTTCCAAGCTTTTGAGTTGTTCTCTATAGCAGAATGAGACCTGAAGGGAAATAATCTTAGGTTCCCCCTAGTGTCCAATTCTGATGTTGCATCTTGCAAATGCTTACAAAAACACTGTGAACCTCCTCCTCCTCCTCCTCCTCCTCCTCCTCCTCCTCCTCCTCCTCCTCCTCCTAGTTTGGCCCCAGAGAAAGCCAAATGCATCAGTACAAAATCTATCAAGCAAAATGAGCAGCCGTGTGCAAATCCTAACTAACTTAGCTTTCAGGATGCTCGGCCAAAGGAATGTCTGCAGCTGCTCAAAGAGTGCCCATCTAGTGGCCCTAATAAGTGACCCGAGGGATGTGGGGGGAAGGGGGATTTCATCTTTGCTGGGGAGATGGGGTGGAAGTGGAGGGGGGATGGCATCTCCCGCTTGGAGCTGGGGCCACCCAGCTGCACACAGACGGCTGCTACTGGCGGGAAGGGAGCCCTGCGTTCAGCTGCTGGAAGGACCCACGAATCATCGAGGCTCAGTGTTTCAGGCCTGGCCCTTCTGCGACCCAGTCCCGGGGGAATGGAGGAAGCTTGGGGCGGGGGCAGCTAGATCTCTCTCTCGGATCCAGCAGAGCTGTCGAGTACGCCTGCCCACGGCTGAGTCATGCCCACAAGGAAGTGAGATGATGGCACAGGGACACATGGGCTGGGATGAGAAGGGAAACGGTTGTTGCCTGGCGTCACACACGTTTTTTGCAACTGGGGAAAGGCAGGGGAAAATGAGCCATGGCGGGGGGGGGGGAAAGCTTTCGTGGTTAGAGGCCAGAGTGACTCCTTGGGTGACAAACTACAGAGCCTCTACCAGGCCTGCCCAAAGTCCGGCCCGGGGGCCAAATCAGGCCATTCTGAGTGGCCCGTGGCTGGCTGGCCCGCCCCTCCCTCCCCCTCCTTCGCTTATGGGTCAGTGGGTGGGGCTTTCAGTGGGATGGCAGGGTCGGGGAGCAACCGGCCCCTGACAAATTCTCAGCCACCAAATCTGGCCCTCCTTACAAAAAGTTGGGGCACCCCTACCTGTTCCCATCCTTAAGTACATAAGAACATAAGAAGAGCCCTGCTGGATCAGACCAAAGGCCCATCTAGTCCAGCTTCTTGGATCTCACAGTGGCCCCGCCTTACCCCGTGGCACAGCCTGTCACCACTTTGATCCCAACATTTGAATTTCTCTACTCCTTGCTTAAGGGCAGACCCCCCCCCTTTTAAAAAGGGAACAGGGAATGCAGTTTATGTTGCAGGTTGTACAGCAACCAAAGAGTTCCGTGGTTTTTCAGATGTCACTCTAGCCCAAAGTAGGGTTAGAGGGTGCATTTTTTGCACCAGGGGTTGTGCAGCGGAAGAAAAAGGGGAGATGCCCTTAAGCAAGGCGAAGTAGAGAAATTCTGGTTTTTGGGGTCAAGGCCACGTTGATGTCCACTCAAGCCCAAAGGGCAAGGAGAACGAAGGGGGTTGTGCTCCCCGTTCGGTGGGTTGGAGCACACCTGGAGGGAGTCCAGGTTCTCCAGTGGCAGGGGTGGCTGAGATCCCCGTCCGTATTTGTTTGGCAGGGGAAAAGCCACATGAAATGGGTGCAGCCGGAGAAGGCAGCGTGGGTGGGTGGCAGGCAGGAGTGAGCTGTGCCCTGCCGGGATCCAGCTGCCTTCTGCGTTCATGCCTCCCCCCCCCCCATCATCATCCCCCACCCCCACCCCAGCTCTGCCCTGGTTTCCCTCTTCCATATATTTTGCGACAAAGGCTGCTCAGCTGGCAAGCCAGCGTCTGGGCTCCTGCCCACCCCTTACAGGAACCACCTCTTTGAAATCTGAATCACATTCTTTGTTTCTTTTTTAAATATATATATTATTTGCAAATCTGCTCTTGTGCTACCGAGGCTCCTTGGAGTGGCATTTTGCAGGGTGAGCCTGGGATGGGGGGGGGGGGGAGGCCTGGAGAGCCACCGGGCAGGAGAAGCGCGAGGGAGGGAGGGAGGGAGGGAAGGCGAGGCGAAGCAGGGATGCTTGCAGTTTTATTCTCCAGCCAAAGTCTTCCAGCCGATGGCAGCCATAGCAACCGGGATGGGTTGTCCCAGCCGGAGTCTGCAGCCGCGCAATGAATGGAGAGAGGGGGACAGGCCCGAGGAGAATGCAACCTCCTTGCCTTCCTGCACTTGGTCTCCGTACCGGGCAGTCTCCTTGGGGGATGGCGCTGGCACAAGCAAACAGCCTCTGGCAGCCTGGACAGCACTGAATCTCTCTCTCTCTCTCTCTCTCTCTCTCCCTCCTGCTCTCCCCACTCCGCCCGCCTTACAAATGCTTTCTGACACACATTTTGTTCAAGCCAAGGCTGACTTTGCAAGATTCCCCCGGCTTCCTCTCCCTACTTCCATGCGACTGAATTATACACGAGGGGAGAGAGACAGGCCGGGAAGCAGAGCCCCACACCACCCGCCAGCCAGCCAGCTCTGCAGAGCCCAGCGGCCGAAGGGGCCGAGCTGCCAATGGACCCCCCGGCCTCTGCGTCTTGCCTTCCAGGCAGCCCTTTTAGAGGCGGCTCTCTCGCTCTCTTGGTGGGACCTCCGGAACGCACAGGGAACAAAGCCGGGCTCCCTCAAAGGGCGCTCGGAAGCACACCCAAGACCGTAGACACCCAACAGAGCTCAAGGACATGTATGTAGCCCGGGACATGCGTGTCCTCCCCCCACCATCCATGGCCAAATAGGTGCTGCTGGCTTTCCCATTTAAAAACCTACAAAAGTCATTTGTGTTGCCGAAAGCAGGACTTGGCAGCGTGGGATCGGCTTGCTGGAAATTAGTTCTGATGCCCCACAGAGCAGCAGATCCTGAACAAAGAGGCGCAAATTACAGGAAGGCAGTTTTCAATCTAATATTAGGGAGGTGGAGGGATAACCTTTGTTGCAGCTTATTCAGCCTAGGTTCCGTGGGCACCCATCAAGGGTTGACTGGCAGAGGGTTTCAAGAATCTGCAGCCAATTGGATTCTATGACCTTTGGGGTACCTCCTAGATCTCATAAGAACATAAGAAGAGCCATGCTGGATCAGGTCAAGGGCCCATCTAGTCCAGCTTCCGGGATCTCATAGTGGCCCCACCAAATGCCTCTGTGAGCACACGAGACTAGACATCAGTCTCCTGATACCACTCTCCTGCATCTGGTCCTTGAAGTACCCATCATGGTTTGTAAACTGTGATGGACTTTTCCTCCAGGAATCTGTCCAATCCCCTTCTGAAGGCACCCAAGCCAGAATCCATCACCACCTCCTGTGGCAGGGAGTTCCAGAGACTAACAACTCTATGATTCAGTGGCATGTGTTAAATTAAACTGGTACTAGTATTCTAGCGATAGTTAAGCAACACTAAGTTGCTTAATAAACAAAAATGCAGGAGAGGGTCCATCTAGCTTGGAGTTCCCTGGTTCAGTCCTCCATCCAAATGGAGACTGGCAGCCAAGATAGCAGAAGGCAGCTAGAGGTGGGAGGGCAGCAATGAAGGAATGAGGAGAGATTCCCAGGTCCACGGGGCTGTCGCTGGGAACCGAGATGATGAACATGTATGGGCAACAGTATTTCTGATTACCACGCACAGATGTGCAAGCTAGACTGGAAAGGAAGCCAACAGCGGGAGACATTGTCAATTTATTTGAAACATGATATTGGTGGGTAGCCTGGATGATGTGGGTCCTAGAGACAAGCCTGAGCCCTCTCTGGAAGCAAAAACGAGGTACGTTGTGAGGAGCAACTTAATAAAAGAAGTTATGGTGTTGCATTTTCAAGAACTGATTTGGATTGTTGACAACAGAACTTTCTGGGGTTCCCGAATTCCTTGGGTTCACCGTAGGTGAGGAGTGACTTGATGGCACATAACAACAGCAGTCTTGGGGTGCTTGGCACTTAGGAATGTAAGGATAAGGCCTGGGCGGCAACCCCAACAACCCACAGGACACCACAAGCCTGAAGCAACTCAATTAACAACCAATTCACTTAATGACCTCGTCGTAGGAACATAGCTCTCTGTTCTTGTGTGGAGTGCCTGTATCCGTCAGGAGGGGAATGTCTGAGTCAGATTAAATGCAGCGATAACTTGCCAGTTATTCCTTTTACCACCTGACTCCCTACTTTAGCATTCCAATCCCCTATGATGAGAAGAACATCTTTCTTTGGTGTCAATTCTAGAAGGAGTTGTAAGTCTTCATAGAATCGGTCCTTCTCAGACTCTTCAGCAGCAGTAGTTGGTGCATAAACATGGATTACTGTGATGTTGAAAGGGCTGCCTTGAAATCGTACCAAAATGATTCAATCATTTTTGAGGTTGTATCCCAGCAAAGCTTTTCCCACTCATTTTTTTTAATATGAGAGCTACTCCATTTCTTCTATGAGATTCTTGCCCACAGCAGTAGCTGTGATAGTCATCTGAACTGAATTCATCCATTCCCGTCCATTTAAGCTCACGGATGCGAGGTTCCTATGCAGTAAATTTCTTTGCAGCATTGGACTTTGCTTTCTCTTCCAGGCACGTCTGCAGCTGGGCGTCCTTTCGGCTTTGGCCTAGCCGCTTCATTAACTCTGGAGTTACTTGTATTTGTCCCCTGCTCTTCCTCAGTAGTATGGTGGACACCTTCAGACCTGAGGAACTCATCTTCCAGTGTCATATCGTTTAGCCTCTTGTTTCTGTTCATGGGGTTTTCTTGGACCACATTTAGTCAAACTTTCCACTGTGACCTAGGAAATAGCTCATAGCTTCTCTGAGTTGCTTAAGCCCCTTTGCAGCAACAAGACAGTGATCCATTGGGGGGGGGGGGCTTCCTTGTACTGACCAGCTAAAAGATTATGCACAATAGAACAATCTACTTGTGTAATCAAAACACAATTGTCTGCAAAGTAGTAAACCAGCAGGCTAGCAAAATTATACAGAAATACTCTCTAGTTTCTTCAAACTACCAATTCAGATATTGTACCTTGCAAATACTTACATAACCAGAAAATGCTTCTCTTGCCACTTAAATCTGACAAGAGAATGGCAAACAACTGAGGGGGGGGGGTTGAAATCCTTCTGAATTTTTTAAAAATGATCTTTCAAAATAACATTTGGAAGCAACAAAAGAACATTATTCATCATAACCAAGAACTAATTTTGCAGGTACTGGTGAGGTTCCTCATTTTCTTCTAACATTGTAACTTTGTAATTACTAATTATGTCACATGTTGCCTGGAAAGTAACTAGTTAAGGCAGCAGTTGTAGTTTTAACTACCTATTTCCAGGCTTTGACAGACTCCCAGGGCATAAGAGGTAGTTTTCTATGAGCTCCGATATTTGTTTCATAAAGCATGGTGCTTTCTAGACCAGGTGGTCTCTTGGGAGAGTTTTAGCTTCAAGACACAGGCTCCGGGGCCCAATCTGTAAGTCTCGGGTTTGGGATCTGAAATCTCAAGGAACGGGTTATTTCCAACCTGGTTATTTTAGTTGTAGGTTCATTCACTTCTCACGACACCCAGACATGCAGTTTAGACCTGCTTGAAAGTACCTTCAAATCCCCCCCCCAATTATCTTGCACGCTCTAGTGCTGCTTGTGCAAGAGTAGTGCTGGATTTTTAAAACACCAGTTGTAATGAACTCAAAACATGGATGAGTACGATCCCCTGGCAGGAGACCCTAACAAGAAAAGGAGTCCAATAAGGGTGTTATAAGAACATAAGAAGAGCCCTGCTGGATCAGGCCAAAGGCCCTTCTAGTCCAGCTTCCTGTATCTCACAGCGGACCCACCTGATGCCTTTGGGAGTGCATGAGACTAGATATCTGTCTCCTGATACCACTCCCCTGCATCTGGCCCTTGAAGGACCCCGGTTTTAAGAGTAGAGATTACACATCTCCATCATGGCTTGTAACCTGTGATGGACTTCTCCTCCAGGAATCTGTCCAGTCCCCTTTTGAAGGCATCCAGGCCAGATGCCATCACCACATCCTGTGGCAGGAAGTTCCACAGACTAACAACACGCTGGGTGAAAAAATATTTTCTTTTGTCTGTTCCCCCTCTCCCAGCCCTCAATTTGAGAGGATGTCCCCTAGTTCTGGTATTTTGTGAGAGGGAGAAGAGCGTCCCTCTATCCACTTTACTCATGCCCTGCATTATTTTGTACGTCTCAATCAAATCCCCCCTCAGGCACCTTTTTTCCAGACTAAAGAGCCCCCCCAAAAGACATTCTAAAGTCACCAGTACAAACAATTCCAGCAAGAAAAAAGGTGCAAGACAGCAAAAGGGGTTAGTGTGGCTTCAGAAAAAGCCAAGAAAGGACCTGGAAAAAAAAGGACAGGCATAGGAAGTAGAAAGATGGGCAGGCCACCAAAGAAGAGTGCACCTAGGTAGCAAGGAATTCCAGGGATGTCATTAGGAAGGCAAAAGCAGACAATAAGCCATAGTTAGCTAGAGCCACTAAAAGCAAGGAAAAGAGCTACTCAGTTGAGTTGGGAAACTAATAAGAGATGATAAAGACAAAGTAGAAGTGCTCAATTCCTATTTTAACCCAGTCAAAATCGTACTCAGAGAGCGATGATCAACGGCTCCTTCTCTAAGTAGGGGGAGGTAGCAATTGGAGGACCCCAAGGCTTAATCCTGGGTCCAGTGCTCTTCAACATTTTTCATAAGAACATAAGAACATAAGAAGAGCCATGCTGGATCAGGCCAAAGGCCCATCTAGTCCAGCTTCCTGTATCTCACAGCGGCCCCATCAGATGCGTTTGGGAGCGCATGAGACTAGATATCTGTCTCGTGATACCACTCCCCTGCATCTGGCCCTTGACGTACCCTGGTTTCTCCATCATGGTTTGTAACCTGTGATGGACTTTTCCTCCAGGAATCTGTCCAATCCCCTTTTGGAAGGCATCCAGGCCAGATGCCATCACCACATCCTGTGGCAGGGAGTTCCATAGACTTACAACACACTAGGTGAAAAAATATTTTCTTTTGTCTATTCTTACTCTCCCAGACCTCAATTTGAGTGTATGTTCCCTAATTCTGGTACTTTGTGAGAGGGAGAAGAGTCTTAAGCACTGTGTCCAGTTCTGGACACTGCAGTCCAAAAACGATACTGGCAAATTAGAACAAGCTCAGAGGAGGACAACAAGGATGATTAGAGAGCTGGAAACCACAAGTCCTATGAGAGGAAACTGAAATAATTGAGCATGTATAATCTTGAGAAAACGAGACTGAGAGGGAATATGACAGCACTTTTCAAAGACTTTAAAGGCTGTCATTCAGGGAAGGGGCAGAATCTGATCTTCTTCTCAATAATCCCTGAGCGCTGGGCGTGCAGCGATGGGCTCAAGTTACAGGATTTCTGTTGAATATCAGGAAAAACTTCCTAACTGTTAGAGCAGGATGGCCACAGAACCATTAACCTCTAGAAGTAGTGAGTGCTTCAACACAGGAGGACTTCAAGAGAAATTCAGACAGCAACCTGGAAGGTATTTGTATTACTGCCTTGAGCCAGGGGTTGGACCTGATGGCCTTGTAGGTAAGAACATAAGAACATAAGAAGAGCCCTGCTGGATCAGGCCAAAGGCCCTTCTAGTCCAGCTTCCTGTATCTCACAGCGGCCCCACCAGATGCATTTGGGAGCGCATGAGACTAGATATCTGTCTCCTGATACCACTCCCCTGCATCTGGCCCTTGAAGTACCCTGGTTTTAAGCCTGGAGATTACACATCTCCATCATGGTTTGTCACCTGTGATGGACTTTTCCTCCAGGAATCTGTCCAATCCCCTTTTGAAGGCATCCAGGCCAGATGCCATCACCACATCCTGTGGCAGGGAGTTCCACAGACTAACAATGCACTGGGTGAAAAAACATTTTCTTTTTTCTGTTCTTACTCTCCCAGACCTCAAACTGAGTGGATGTCCCCTAGTTCTGGTATTTTGGGAGAGGGAGAAGAGTGTCCCTCTATCCACTTTTCTCATGCCCTGCATTATTTTGTACGTCTCAATCATATCCCCCCTCAGGCGCCTTTTTTTCCAGACTAAAGAGCCCCAAATGTTTTAGCCTTTCCTCATAAGGGAGGTCCCCCAGGCCAGTAATTATTTTAGTCGCTCTCTTCTGCACCTTTTCTAGTTCCACTATGTCTTTCTTGAGATGCGGTGACCAGAATTGTACACAATACTCCAGGTGGGGCCTTACTATTGCTTTGTATAATGGCATTATAATGTTGGCTGTTTTATTTTCAATCCCCTTTTTGATAATCCCTAGCATGGAACTGGCCTTCTTCACTGCTGCCACACATTGGGGAGACACCTTCATGGAGCTGTCCAACAACATACCAAGATCTCTTTTCTGATCCGTCACGGATAGCTCAGAGCCCATGAGCTGATAGATAAAGTTTGGATTTTTTGCCCCAATATGCATTACTTTACATTTGGCTACATTAAAACGCATTGGCCATTTCACAGCCCACTCCCCCAGTTTGGAGAGATCCTTTTGGAGCTCTTCACAATCTTCTCTGGTTTTTACCACACAGAAAAGTTTTGTGTCATCCACAAACTTGGCCACCTCACTGCTTATCCCTGTCTCCAGGTCATTTATGAACATTGAAAAGCACCAGTCCCAGGACAGAGCCCTGGGGCACACCGCTTTTCACTTCTCTCCATTGTGAAAATTTCCTGTTGACACCTACTCTTTGTTTTCTGGATCTCAGCAAGTTCTCAATCCACAAGAGAACCTGACCTCTTTCCCCCTGACTGTGCAATTTTCTCAGCAGCCTTTGGTGAGGGATTGTGTCAAAAGCTTTCTGAAAATCCGGATAGACAATATCCACCAGTTCACCCAAATCCACATGCCTGTTGACCTTTTCAAAAAATTCTAAAAGATTTGTCAGACAAGACTTACCCTTACAGAAGCCATGCTGATTTTCTCTCAGCAAGGTTTGTTCTTCTATGTGTTTTAAGATTTTCTCTTGGATGTGGCTTTCCACCATTTTCCCTGGGAGAGACGTAAGGCTAACCGGCTTGTAATTTCCCGGGTCCCCCCTTCTTCCTTTTTAAAAAATTGGTGTGACATCCGCTATCCTCCAGTCCTCCAGCACTGTGGCCATTTTACGAGACAAGTTGCATATTACCATTAAGAGATCCGCAATTTCATTTCTCAGTTCCCTAATAACCCTTGGGTGGATGCCATCTGGGCCCAGTGACTTGTTAATCTTTAAGTTATTGATTAGTCCTAAAACATCCTCTCTTTTAACCTGTATTTGATTTAATTCTTTAGTCAAGAGGGGAGGTTCGGGCAGCGGAATCTGCCTAAGGTCTTCTGTCGTGAAGACAGATGCAAAGAACTCATTAATTTTTTTTTTTTTGCAATTTCCAAGTCCTCCTTTACCTCCCCTTTACCTCCCTCACCATCCAGAGGGTCAACTGGTTCTCTGGCAGTATTTCTACTTCTAACCTATTTAAAGAAGCTTTTATTATTTCCCTTTATATGCTAGCCATGCGTTCCTCAAAGTCTTTCTTTGCCTCTCTTATCATATTCTTACATTTCTTTTGCCAGAGTTTGTGTTCCTTTTTATTTTCCTCATTTGGGGAGGATTTCCATCTACGGAAACAGTTCTCCTTGCACTTTAGAGCCTCTCTAACTCCACTTGTGAACCATGCCAGTGCCCTCTTGGACTTAGATGAGCTCTTCTTTCTTTGTGGTAAGCACTTGTGCTGGGCCTCTATTACTGTTTTAAACAGGCTCCATGCACTCTGGAGAGATTGGATTCTTTTTCAATTTCTTTCTAGGTAGTTTCCTCATCTGAGGACGCTTTTACATGACCCCTAAGATCCGCTGGCAACTTAAATTCGGACCAGAGGTTTTGGGGGTTTGTCGCTCTTCCTGTGTTCCCACCCCTCCGCACTCCCTTGCTCCTGTCTGGGTGAGGGGAGGGAGAAAAACAGGGAGAACAAAATGCAAGCTCACCTCCGCTCTGCTCTGGGGAGCTGCCCCGGGAAGCATTCCAATTTCTTCCAGTCTCTTAAAGGGGCCGGTGCCAAAAAAAACAAACAAACACAAGGCGAGGAGAGCCTGGCACTCACTGCTTTACATCCGCATCAGAAATTTTTCACCTTCGGAGACCAGGTACTTGGAAAATGCGCTGGGACGCGCTTAGGTGGGCATGGTCGTACTTAATTTTTTAAAAAATCCGGAGCTGATGGGAAAACAATTTGAAGCTCCGGATCTGGGAGCCCTTTGCCTTGGATTTTAGGGGTCATGTAAAAGCACCCTGAGTGAAGTTTGCCCTTTGGAAATCAATGGTTTTTGTGTCTGATTTGCTTGACACTCTTCTCCTGACATGCATGGCTAAGGAGATTGCAGCATGGTCACTGTTCCCCAGAGGCTCAGTGAGATTCACATCCCTGACCAGGTCCTGAGTATCAGACAGTATTAGATCCAGAATTGCCTGTTCTCGGGTGGGCTCCGTGACAAGTTGCTCTAAGGCACAGTCATTCAGCAAGTCGAGAAACCCAGTTACTCTTTCTTGCCCGGAGCTCGCATTGGCCCAGTCAATGTGGGGATAATTGAAGTCCCCCATGATTACTATCCTATCCTTCTGAGACACCTCCATGATTTATCTCCTAATTTCAAGGTCCCCCTCAAGTTCTTGGTCTGGAGGGCGATAGCATACCCCAACTATCACATCACTCCTTGGACCTGGTAGTTTAACCCACAGTGATTCTATGGTGGAGTCAGACCCTCTGTCCATCTCCATTCTGCTGGATTTTACCCCTTCTTTGACATAGGTGGCCACTCCCAATCCGCCCCTCTCTGTCCCTTCTATAGAGTTTATAGCCTGGGATTGCTGTATCCCACTGGTTCTCCACATTCCACCAGGTTTCTGTTATGGCTATTATATCAGTGTTATCCTTAGCTGCCAAATGTTCAAGTGCTCCCATCTTTGCTCAGAGGCTTCGAGCATTGGCATAGAAGCACCTGTAGAAGCGCTGCTTCTTTTTTTTGTCCTCCCACCCCCAGCTTTTAATTCTAGTAGACAAACAACCACATCCTATTTTTCTCCCAGTGCTAATACCTACTATGTCATCACTTGGTGGTTCTCTGTCCTCTCCAACCTCATTCCATGGTGATGAGGATTTCCGAACTGGATGCCACTCAGCTCCTGTCGGCTTTGTCACAGTTATCAGTTTAAAAGCTGCTCTGCAGCCTTTTTGATGTTGAGTGCCAGCAATCTGGTCCCATCACGATTCAAGTGCAACCCGTCCCTCCTGAACAGGTTTGGCTTGTCCCAAAATGTTCTCCAGTTCCTGACAAATCTGAAGCCCTGCTCTCAACACCATCACCTCATCCACGCATTGAGGCATCTGAGCTTTGCCTGCCTGGCGGATCCTGCATGAGGAACAGGCAGCACTTCTGAAAATGCTACCTTGGAAGTCCTAACAACCTAAATTTGGCTTCTGGTACTGACTGCTTGGCCTTCCCGAAATCATTGGGAAGGCCAAGCAGTCAGTACCAGACTGCTTGGCCTTCCCAATGTACATGTACCATGACCACTGGCTCCTTCCCGGTTCTCTCTAACAAGCTATCTAGATTTCTTGTGATGTCTGCAACCTTTGTACCTGGCAGGCAAATGACCATACAGTTATCATGCTTATCACAAATCCATCCCTCTGTATTTCTAATTATAGAATCCCTTAGTACAAGGAGCCTCTCTCTTGCAGCCTGTTCATCTATATGCACCTGATCCTGTATTTCATCAGTTGTGATGAGGGAGAGATTCTCAGGTGGAACCAGTTGTTCCTCTGTGCATTCGTCCTGAGGTGTGCTGAGGGAAAGAGCCTCCAATTGATTCTGTAATTTGAGACTCTCAGACTGATTCCTTGGCCTTCTACTCATTTGAGTCACATTCCTCCACGCATCTACCTCCTGAGTTAGGGTATTTGTACATGACCCCTAAACTCCATCACAAATGGCTCCCAGCTCCGGAGCTTAAAATTGTTTCCCCACCAGCTCCAGAGTTTACAGAAAATTAAGTGTGGCCACGTCCACCTAAGCATGTCCCAGTGCACTTTTCAGGTACCTGCTCTTGGAGGGTGATAAATCCCAGATCCGGATGTAAAGGAGTGAGTGCCCGGCTCTCCTCGCTTCTGTTTGTTGTTGTTTTTTGCCTCCTGCCCCTTTAAGAGAAGGAATCAGGACGACGACGGGGCTCGGGCGGCTTGGACCGGCAAACGGAGGTGAGCCTGCATTCTTTTGTCCCCTTTTTTCTCCCTCCCCTCACGCAGACAGGAGCAAGGAAGTGCGGAGGGGGTGGGAACGCAGGAAGAGCAATGAACCCCCAAGATCTCTGGTCCGAATTTAAGTGGCCAGCGGATCTTAGGGGTCATGTGAAAAGGCTCTTAGTGAAGTGACTTCTTCCTCAGACATGGGCCCTGTCTCTTCTTTGTCTGGGATAGTCTGCTCCACTCTGTCCAAGAAGAGCTCATGCTCCTTGATTTGCTGCTGGTTCGCTATATGGGCCTCTAGTTCCTATTGCAGGCCTGCCCAACAGGTAGACTGCGGGCTACTAGTAACCCGTGAAGGGTTCAAAAGTAGCCCACTAGCCACCAATAAAAAAGTGAGGGGATGAGTTCTCCACCCCTCCCTCCCCCATCCCAAGGACCACCACTGCCCCAGCAAAGCTCTGGGTCTGCCAGTCCATTGTCTCAGCCGAGCGGGGCAGTTCAAGGGCCATGGCACAGTCCCCTGGTCTCCCTACCGGCCAGATGATTGGCCCACCACTGTCTTGCGTGACCCATTGAGTTGTGGTGCAGAGAGGAGGAAGGGGGGTGGAGGGGACAGTGAGGGGCGGGGTCATGGGCATGCCCACCTCCTTTGCGTGGTGATGTCCCCCTCTTCTCCCACCCTGGAGAATTCCTTCCTTCCTCCCACCCTCCCACCCTCCTCCTCCTGCCACCCCCACAATTGCCTCACAGAGAGTGTGACCTGCTGCTGCTCCTGCTCCCCTACTGAGCCATTCTCTCCTCTTTGCACCGCTGTGGCGATGTGATTGCCCCGCTGCTGGCTTGGCCCATCCCAGCTGCACAGAGAACATGGCAGAAGTGAGTGAGAGCTATGGGCAGCAGCAGCAGTGGCAGCAAGGGGGCTAGAAGGGAGAAGGGGGAAAACAGGAGGAGAAGTAGAGTCAACTCAGGCCCTGGGTGGGTTGGGAGGGAAAGTGCACCTTTAAAAGAAAAAAGTCTTCCAGCAGCCCAGTCAAGCTGAAGGGGCGATCTGCGCAAGCATGCACGCGCCTCCCTTGCACCCGCCCACACCGGCTCGAGCATGTGCATGGCCAGCCTTACCATAGGAATGCATTGAAATATGTTCCCTCCAGAAAGGATTAATTGATTTTCAATGAGTTCCTATGAGAAACCGTTGCTCTACTTACAGATTTTTTTACTTATGTGCATATGCTCGGAACAGATAAAATTCATAAGTAGAGGTTTTAGTGTAATAGCCCTCAGGCAATTTCGTCTGGAAAAAGTAGACCTCGGCCTGTTCAAAGTTGGACAGCCCTGCCCTATTGGATCAGTCACATTAAAATTTTGCACCAGATCTTGTATGTTACTCAGGATCAGGTCAAGGACTCTTGTACCTCTAGTTGGGTCTTCAACCATCTGTTCCAGGGAACAATCATTTTGCATATCTAGGAACTTTTATCTCTTTATCATGTGCTAAACAACAGTTCACCCATTCTATGTGAGGGTAATTGAAGTCCCCCATTATAACCAGGCTTCTCTTCTTAGATGCTTCCTTTCCAACATTCTCCAACTGCCAGTCTCTATCAGGGGCTTGGGCCGGAGGTCAATAGCATATGCCTACTGTTAGGCCATCCTTGTGGCCTGATACTCTTACCCACAGAGTTTCTAATGATGACTCCAAATCACCTAGATATTCCAATTCGTATGATTTTATTAGTAGCAAGGAGATGCTACTGAGCTGGTAATTTGTCAGTATCGTTTGTAAAGTTCCAAGGACAGAATCCTAAGCCATTGCCATGGCTAGCAGCAGGTGGTACTGCCCCCTTGACCAGCCAGGTGCACCTGGCCCCTGCATCTTTGGAGCTGTGGTTGATGGAGCACCCATGGCAAGCAAAGTCCAGCCGAGGTGCCCTCTCTTATGCCATGGTTAACCTGGGCTGGACTGCAGTTGCCTTACCTACCTCTGGCAGTTTTGCCATTGACCTCTGTGCTGAGGCCCTTCTGCCTTATGGAAAGATGGCAGCTGAGACCTTGGGTGCAGCTGTTTCTTAACGGCTGGCATAGCTTTGCCTTGCACATTTGTGCCCACTGGGCTGCTGCCCAAGAGAGAGAGAGAGAGAGTGAAGGAAGGAAGGAAGGAAGGAAGACAGAGAGAGAGAGAAGGAAGGAAGGAAGGAAGGAAGACAGAGAGAGAGAGAAGGAAGGAAGGAAGGAAGGAAGGAAGGAAGGAAGGAAGAGAGAGAAGGAAGGAAGGAAGGAAGGAAGGAAGAGAGAGAGAGAGAGAGAAGGAGGGAAGGAAGGAAGGATGAGAGAGAGAGAAGGAAGGAAGGAAGGATGAGAGAGAGAGAGAGAGAGAAGGAAGGAAGGAAGGAAGAGAGAGAGAAGGAAGGAAGGAAGGGTGTGAGAGAGAGAGAAGGAAGGAAGGAAGGAAGGAAGGAAGAGAGAGAGAAGGAAGGAAGGAAGGAAGGAAGGAAGGAAGGAAGAGAGAGAGAAGGAAGGAAG
>JAHTLZ010003585.1:0-48328 GCA_023846285.1 Phrynocephalus versicolor | reverse complement strand
TGTGTGTGTGTGTGTGTGTGTGTGTGTGTGTGTGTGTGTGTGTTGAATCACAAAGTCCTGTGTTCTTGCAGTGTACAAGCAGGATACAGATGGGAAACTTTAGAACTATCCAGCTGCCGTATAAGCCTCTTTCCATAGAAAGCAATGCAAGAGCTGACATCCTACTGTTTGCCTGAGAGGTGCAGCTTAACACAGATGGAATGTGAGGAGGCCCAATAATAAAAGCCTTTACCTGCAATAACAATGGAAGGTGCTGACTAGCAAAGTCTTTCTTCTGCAGACCACAACGACCCAAACATAAAACTGCCATATTTCTTACTGCTGGGTGGATATTAGTAATCCCTGGAATTATCTAAAACACAAACAAATTGTAGTAATTGCAATACACATTACTGGTCAAAACGAACATAACACCAGCTTCCAAACAACCACTCCAAAATGTGCTGAAGTCACAAGGAAGCACTTTCGGATAAACAAATAACAGGCAACCACAGTATCTTTCCTACACCATATTCCACTTCATCTCCACTCTTCCATGCTGTTAAGGGTGCAACACATTTCTAGAACAAGAATATTCAGCGAGCAGTTTATCCTCAGCTTAAAAAGAAACCCACCCATACTGATTTAGTGTGAGAACATACCTAGTTCATTAAATAAAAGTTGATTACAAATTACTGTACCATTTTTCTTCAACAATAACATCTCCACCCTTTCCCTCTGTCCTGCTATCTTTCCAGGGGTAATGCCAAAGGAGATGGACTGAAAGTATTATAAAATAAAGAAATAGTTGCTTTAAGAATAGAAATTAAGCTCAAGATAAGGCTTACCCAAATTCAGTATCACATATCAGTGTTCAACATGTGAAGCCTAGCAATATGCTGTGGGGCTGGGGCATGTGAAGTGCATTACTTGACACTCCATTGGGGGTGCAACTTTGCAATTTAAAAAAACCTAAGTCCCATAATTCAATAGGAACCACCCTAGGACACAAGGGGCCCTCAAACCAGCAGGAGGCAGAACAGGGCCCTCACCTCCATACAGCTCCCCGTTTCTTATTCTGCAAGTTTAAAAAGGGTTCTACTGCACCATGGGGATTGAGAATTCCTGAATTTAGAAACATTTGAAAACTTTGAAAAAAGTATACTACCCATATACAGTACTTTTTTCGCAAGCACAGGAGATCTTTACATTCAAGACCTTCTATTGACCAGCCTAACTCTTCACTTTTTGTCTCAGTTCACCATGCATATACTTGGCAAGTTCAGAAGCAGGATCATTTATGTCATGTAGTAACATCTATACTTTACACATTCAATGTATTTTTGAAATCTCACATGTCAAGCATTTGTTTTTGATGCCACATACCAAAGATTCAATTATTCCATCCATTGTTGGACCCAATCCTTTGGAAATTGATAGCTGCTTTAGAAGTTCACTGCACATCAGCAGACATTTCAGCAATGTATCAGGATCATTCTTAAAAGAAACAGATCAGAATTTAGTAGATGTTCACTACACATGAGAATGTTTCATGGACTTCAATTAAGAACCAATTATGAAATGGTGAACACACTCTCTCCTTTTTTTTCAACTGTAGATGATGTAGTGAAGATCCTTGATTGCTGTCTGGTGGCAATAACAGACTGGATAAGGGCCAATAAACTGAAACTGAATCCAGGAGTGGAGATCCTACAGTTTGGAGGGACATTTTCCTGGTCTCAGTAGGGTTACATTCCCCCAGAAGAATCAGGTTTACAGTTTGGGTATACTCTTAGATGTGTCTATCTCTATAGAGGTGCAAATATCTGTTGTGGCCTAGAGTGCTTTTCATCAACCTTGGTTGATACCCAGACCCTACATGGAGAAGAAATGCTTTACAAGGGTGGTTCATGCTTTGGTAATTTTCAAAATAACCTACTGTAATGGTTACTATGTAGGGCTGACATTGTGAAGAAACTTCAGTAGATCCAAAATGCAGCAGCCAGCCTGATCTCAAGTACCAAGAGGTACCATGAGGTACAATCATCTCTTGTCTTGGCATGTTATCCTATTGGTTCTGTGATAAATTCAAGGTAGTGATCATAACCAATAAAGCCTTAATCTGCTTAGGACGTTTACATCTGTCAGAACAACTCACTTACAAAACTGCTATCCATAGAAAAATTTAAAGCTCTTTTTATTAGTTCCAATTACATGGTGTCCAACGCCATTTTGAATTGATTGTTTATCTGGAAATTGATTTGGCTGGTTCAGTGATTTTGATAGTTAATTCATTTTGTTCAATGATATGTGTCTATGCATTGTGCTATATTGTTTTCTATTGTTTGTATGCTTGTGCTGTGGATCACACAGAGAGTGCTTTCCACTGTGGGATGGTATGTAAGCTAGGCTGAATGAATGAATGAATGAATGAATGTGTAATGGTCAGGTGATTTCTCTTGAGAAGTCTGCCTAGTATTAGAATAAGAGAGACCTAAATGGTCAAGGAGAGGACCAATGGAATCTTCCAGGGGAGCTTAAGAGGGGATTAAAAGTGTAATTAATGAGGAGAGAGATAGGGATAGGGATTTTGAAGCACACCAGAGAAGAGAGTATTTGAACTGTTCAGTAAGGCTCTACATAGTAAGGGAGTTTGCATTCCACAGTAGAAATACATAAAACTAAGTCTGAATAAAAGATTGTTTTGTACTTTGAAAGGGTTAAGGAAATGATGACAATTCTTTACAGTATTTACTAGCTGAATTAAGGTCAAAAGTATACTGAAGAACTCACGAGGAAAGTATCAAAATTTACTATCCATTAGGGTGTGTCATTTAAAGGGTTGTTGTTGTTGTTGTTGTTGTTGTTGTTGAATAAGGAGGTCTAAAATATGTCTTTTGATGTCAGGAATTAAAATCTGCTTTTTTTAATTGGACATTTAGCTTGGTAAATTGTCACTTGAACAAAAGGCACATCCACTGCTCTCAGAAAACAGCATACAATCAAAACATGTACCATATTTTTCCATCTATAAGACACCACCGTGTACAAGGACCCCGACACACATACCTTTTGAACCCCAAATTAACAAAATGAACAAATCCTGGTGGAAAAGAAGTCTAACAGTATGTGGAGGGGGAGAACCCAAACTGATGCCAGTGAATGAGCTGAGCAGAGTCCCTGCTCCACTCTGGTTTCCCTTTTCAGTTTTGGATTCTCCTACACAAACACACACACACCACTGTTTCCCTTCCTTTTTGGCATCTCTTTTCCATCAGTTTTGATTCTCTCTCTCTCTCTCTCTCTCTCTCTCACACACACACACACACCACTGTTTCCCCTTTCCTTTTGCCCTCCACCTTTCCAAAACACCTCACCGTCCCCCCCCATCGCCCCAGAAATCCAAGGCATCTCTGTCTTTTCTCAGGGGTTGAACATCAGCTCATTTAAAAGTGCCTTTCCCCACTCCAATTTCTGCAAAAACACAGCTTGGATTTCCGCAAAAACAAACAATTAAAAAAAGGCAGAGAAACATTTTGGAAAGGCAGCGGGCAAAAATAAAGGTGAAACAGCGGTGTGTGGAGAACCGAAACTGACGGCAAAAAGCAAGATCAGTTTGGCTTCTCCCTTCCCCTACCCCTTGGGAAAGGCTTAATTCCATGCATACAACCCTCCCCTTAATTTTTAGTGTCATGACTTTGGGGGAAAATAGCATCATATACATGGCAAAATATGGTATTTTCTGTTGTATGAAACATACAATTGCCATAAAAATCCCAACAAAATGTAAAATTAAGTGATAAAGTTTCATTAAGTTTTGTTTTGATTCATTATTGGACACCAATCACCAACTTGTTTCTTGACTTCTTACGTATCCCTCATGTTTTTCAGCTGCCTGCTGCCTCTGTGACTTCTTTGACAATGCTTTCTACCAACTGTCCATCACATGGCCACTTTGGGACTTGCATGGGTTCATTAATGAACTTCTTGACTTCCAATATCATCAGTTTGCATGTCAAAGGAAGTTCATGTACATTTTGAGATCAGTCTATGAGTTCTAACAGTGAAGTAGCATGAGGATTAATAGAAGGCGTCTTTCTAGGATGTACAGGAATATCTCCCAGGAAATCCTTAAGTCAATAATCTTCTGGACTCCAGCTTTTCTCTCATCGCTGTCACTGGAACACAAGAGTGTTTGAATGATCATTTTGCTTAAATTCATACCATCCTGAATGGTGGATGGTTGGCAAAACTGCATCCACTACAGCTTTCTTTTGGAGACTGGAGCTGGAAGAACATACGGTGTAGGCCTTCAACCCAAGAGTGTTTCATTGTGATCTTGAAAAAGCAGGGAAAGTACACACCAACAATGTACTCTATTATCAGTCTTGAGTGACTCGCTGGACCAATTTTAAGACAGGTAAGATCTATGGGAAGTACTCCTGTCTTATAGCCTGTGTAATCCTGTACCCATAGGCTTAATCTGCTGACAAATTATTTATTACACTGTGACTAAAAGAAATAAGAGGCTCTCCACTTGAGACTTTACAGAATGAAGGATAATTTCTAGTTCTGCTGCACTGTCTAGCATCTTCCCAGTTTGACAAGTCCATTTGTTGTTGTTCTTCCCATCTAGTGTCATGATCAAGTGTCACAGGGGAATCTTATTTATATGAAGACCACGGACTAAACAGATCACCTTGCAGCAAATTTTAGCCTCAACAAAAGTGCATGATACCATCAAACCAACCAAGTGTTTAAGTTTGTGGAATCACCCCCAATGGCCTGCAGAGTTTTATCAATGAACTTCTTCTTCATGGAATCAGCAATAACTTCAGCGGCTTTGTTTTTGTTTGAATCTTTCTCTGGAGTACAGTGGTACAGATACTGTCCCCCTACCTCACTACATACCTGTACAGAATAATGCTCTTCTTTGATTTTGCTAGGGAAGCACTTATTAGAACAACCAGCTTTCAACACAATTTGAGTTGTGTCTTGACAGCCATCAAAGAAGATGCAGTCAATTTCACCCTTCTCACAAAGTTCATCAAATTCTTGATCTAGCGATTTAATAAGGTTTTCTTGACTTTATTGTGATCCACTACAAATGTCTTGTCTTGTTAAGTAATTAAGCCAGCATCTATAGAACTTGCTGTGGTAACGGCAGCTGTGGCACACAGGGCAACACCATACCTCATAGCAATATTTCCAATGAGCTGTGCTGGTTATTTTTATTTGAAGTATAATATTCATGGCCATTTTAATGACATTCCATAACTTTCATCCTTTCCATCTTCAGAATCAGTCATTTCTTAATTTGATGACATTCAAACATCTGGGTTACTCCTTAGGTTATATTCGGAAAGTCTTCTTCACTCATCTTCTTGACTTGTTCTTTTTTACTTGTCTGTTATGTTCTGGCATATCTGGCAGAACAATTTGATGTGGTCCAGTACAACCTATCTTATCTCTGTCACCATTCATGAAAGCAAGGACATCTCACAGAGTTGGTAGTTCAGAAGGCAAGAGGTTGTGACTAGTTCCAATGAAATTGATCATATGAGTGAATGCTGAGTTGCCTGGTTTTTCTTTTGGGGGGCATTTTAACAATTCCAACTAAGATACGAACACAGCAATTAAAGAAACTGAATGTTGCCTTGGTGCCATGGAGACAATGATGCTGTGATGGACCTCTGGCCTCATGCTAAAGGATCATGTGTACAATGATGACATCAAAGGAAAATATAGCATTGCACTGACTACATTGGTTTGGTCCTATCCTGTGTGCCGATGAGGAAACTCTGGCCAAAAAGGGTATCACACAGGAGGTCAGCAGATCCCGACCAAGGGGACATCCAAAACAGCGCTGGACAAACTCCCTTGATAATGATATGAAGTTGTCCTGGGTTCACCTGGACTTAGCCCCTGAGCGCACCATGTGAAAGGCCAAAACAAGAATAACAGACACCACCACCAAGTGAGACAAATGCTAAGGGGAAAAAAAATTGAGGCTTGTAACAGAGGTGCTTGCCACAATATTCTTACATGTTATTTTTAAAAAAAAAGATTCTTTGTATTTATTTTAAAATACAGTCATTGAACTCAAGTGTAACAAGTATAAACTCAAAACCTTTTCTATGCATATTTCTTTTGTCAGAGGTTCCTCTGTCTCTTTCAAAAGACCACTTCTGATGTTTTCCAGCTCTATTATCCTTTCTTTCAAATACGATGCATGATTGAAATCCTGCAAAGCCACACATTTTTCCAATGCATCTTTTGCTTCAATAAGCTTCACTTTTATTTCAGCCATCTGAAAGAAAAGCCAAAAATGACAGAAGTAGTTGAATTTAACCCCCCCCCAAACAAAAATAGCAAAATCTAAAGTGGAACTAACGGACCCCTTTGTTTTGAAGTCTCCATAAACATCAATATAGAGATTAAAAACTTGACAACATTTTACAGACAGACATTGCTACATTTTTACGGACAACTGGACATTGCATCTTAAAATAATAATTCTAGCTATTCCCAACACCACACCTGCTATCAACAATTGATTGAAATGCCTGATGCTGAGGCACTGTAATGAAAGACTTGTCTTTTCTACCTGTGATCAACCTACCTTCCTTCCCTACCTCCCATTTCTCATGGGGACACATAAATACCCACATCAAGATCTGGACTGTCTTTTCTGCTACCTACTTGATTCTGTGCTAGAGAAAGCTTGACTTCCATGTTTCACTATTTTTATTTGCTTTGTTTAAAAATCCTTTAATTACATCAATCTAGTGTAAGAGAAGAAACTGGTATAATACTACTCCAGTCACAGCATGCCTATATTAAATCATTAATGTATAAAAGGAAGTCCTTCCACCTACTTTAAGCTGTTGTTTTCTTATTTCCGTTGCATCTGGTGGCTTATCTAAAGTAATAACTGCTTCACGAACTTCCGAAATGATTTGAGCAACCTGGTGATGCAGATGAAATAAACACTAAGTTGAACCTTGGGAAGAAAAAGGTACTGCAACTATTTGCCACACAAGCCACTGATAAAACGATCCTTCCTGAATGATAACATTTAGAAGGTTCAAAGTTTCTAGAGCTATTCCATTCACCAGTCCTGGCCTCACCGGTCACAGTACTGCAACTTCTTGGCAGCCTAAGCAGCTACTGCTTCAGCAATTTTTCCAAACTAATATTCTTTCTAGCAATAACATCACATATGGGTGATCTGACTAGGTATGGGCAACATCACAATTCTAAGGAAGAAGACAAATTTGGTGCATAAAAACATATGCCAAAGCAACAGCTGATCAAGAAAACAAGAGAAATAAAACAAAACAAAAACAAAGTGTACTGCTGATATACTGCCCCATAACACTTAAAGCACTCCCTCAGCAGTTTATAATTATGCAGGTTACACATTGCCCAAGCACCAGCAGCAAGTTGGGCACTTTATCAACTATGACTGAGTCACCCTTCAGCTGGCAACCCAAGCCCATAAGAACTGAACTCTGGTTGTGAAATTTAATCACTATGCCACAAGATTAAAAGACAAAGTTTAAGCTTTGGGAGACAATTTTCTCCACCCATCTCATTTTTCAGATGAAGGTAAAATACTATAGATGTAAAACATAAGATCATAGCTCCAAGGTAACCAAACTGCGAAGGGAGTAACCATCTCCCTTCTATACATCTCCAACTACAGAGCAAGATGAGGCAGAGTACGCAGCATTTGGTCCTCATTTGCAAAAAAAGATCATATGTCTTCAGAACCTACAGCTCCTTTATTTTTTCCTAAAATAAAGGCCAGGTAGAGGAGGAAGCATGTGCTACAGCATACCACACATTCCCTTTCCTGTATTAAAGGCTGGGAAACAATGGAATATGCTGTTCAGTTCTCCTTGAAAGTGGCAAAACAAACACCCACAAGAAACAAAGTGTGCTATTTATATACTGCTCAATACCACTTAAATCACTCTCTAAGTCAGGGGTAGGAGACCTTTGGCCCTCCAGATGTTTTGGACTGCAGCTTCCACAATTCTCAGCTTGTGCTGCCAATGATCAAGGACTGTGGGAGTTATGGTCCACCCCTGCTCTACATGATTTACAATTCAATTATGTAGTTGCTATCCTCCCAGTAAGTTGGGTACTCAGCTTACCAGCACTGGGTGGATGGAAGGCTGAGTGTACCTTGAGCCAGCTATCTGGGATAGAACCTGGGTCATGAACAGAGTTTTGGCTAAAGTACTGCAGTTTAACCACTGCACCATGAGGCTAGAATTTCTTCAGACTGCAGGGTCCAATGTTTTTCTCCTGCTTTTATTTTCTCAAGGGTACAGAAGAAAAGTGTTTTGTTGGTTTCTGCTTCTTGAAGAAACTATACCATGTCCAAACCTGTTTTTTCCTGAAATTGAGACTGGGATTGCAAGCATATGTAACTGAGAGCTACTGCCTGAAAATGCAAAGGGTATATTTTGGTAGTGCCAGTCAGTGCTTCATCCCCTCGTCTTCAGTGCTCCACAGCAGGGAAGGCCGATGCTCTCACATGGAATGGCTATCTAAACACTTCTCCCAATTTAGCTGTCAAAATTGTTTCCCAACATCCCTCTCAATTTTGACGCTGGAGAAATGGCAACTTCCCATATAATCCCAGGCAATTTTTTAATCAGTCATGCACAAATCCTTAGACAATCTCAGCAGTTTCACTCTCAGATGGCAAGATGGCAAACTACCTACAGTATGTTATATTGTCCAAATAAAGATGTTGGTGATATACACTGATACTGTCTGTATAAAGGTAAGCTCTTTGTACAGTATTTAGAGCAATTATTGATCTTCCTATATTCTACTGTACATATTCAATAATGTAGGAAGTGGAATTATACTAATTCATTTTTTCAGTAAAAAGTACTTAATGCTAGAAACAAACACATAAGTATGCTGGAAACAGAAATACATTACAAGTATATTTACTATGATTTGAACTCATCGCTGAAATTTCTAAAAGTTTACAGGAACATACAGTTTGAATTCTTCTGTCATCATCTTTCAGAATATAGAGCAAGTTTTCCATAAGTGGTGGTACAAGGGATGCTGAAGTGGTTGGAATCATAAGAATTTCTTGCAACACAGTCAGCAATCTCTTCCTTTAAAAAAGAAAGAAAAAGATAAAGGCTTTTCCAGACAATATTAAGTATTTATTAGCTATACATGTATCAAATACATTTATTACAGATAAGACCAATACATACAGCAAGATCAAACAGTAACGCAACAAAGGGAGAGAAATGCAAAGAGTAATTCATCATCTGGAAATAGCTTTGTCTTCCTGTAAGTCGCTGCTAAAAAGAAATTTGCAACCTGTGTTTGTAGTATGAGTATTCTTGTCAGACAAGCAATGCCAAATTTGTTTAGCAGAGGATAAAAGAAGTCTCTCCTGATTTGTTCATAGAGAAGGCAGTGTAGGGGAGTATGTGAAAAAAATGCTGGGACACTTGTTCCACAATCTTTCTTGATATGGGGTCCCTTGAATCAATCCTGAAGAAGGGCTGAGGTGAGCCCATTTAATCAAGTCAGCATAAATACTCTACAAGCCAGTGGTATCTGAAGTGAGGTACCCTACAGGAAGCCCATATAGTGGGAGAATACCATTTGACAGAGTAGAACAAGTTCTCACATAATTTTGAAGCATGCTTAAAGCACCTATTACCTTCAAATACGAACCTTGTTTTATTTATGTCATTGGTGTATCTTGTAGTTTGGAATTTAAATAGAGGGATGGTTGGCTGTCGGGCCAGCAACATCAGATGCCAAACTGTATACAAACCCTTTTGTGCTGAAAAAGTTACATGAACTGCATGAGATAAAGAGAATACATGCAGTCTCACAAATGAGTCTAGTATAACAGATACGGCAAAACTGATTGCTGAATGCATGTGAAATTGTATTTTCCTATGTTATGTACATGTCTCTGCCTCCTAAGTTTGTCTAATCTTTGGAAGTCTTGCCTGTACTTCACAATGTCTCCCCTTTTCTGCTCCATTTGCACTTTCACCCTGATTCATTAATACACAACTCTCTCTTTCACTGTTCTCTTGATTTTATTAGATCCCCACTACATGCTGTTACCTTTTGCATTTGACAAATACCCTAACTCTATCCCATGGATGATGATGATGATGATGATGATGATTATATACTCATTTTCCCATTTTAAAAGAAAAGAAAATCCATTAATTTTCTGGTCTAAGATGTTTCATGATGTTGAACAGTAGGAAGCATTGTATCTTTGATCATTTGATAAAACAAGGGAAAACACACTAAGAATTTAATATTAATTTCAGATAAATTGCCTGACTTGCTGCAATTACTGTTATCAGAGAACTCCCCTTGAGTCTCTCATCATCTCTTGCTTTGTAGAAGAAAACTGTCTGTCAAGCAAACCAGGGTCCAAAGACTGCCTAGTAGTTTTTAGAGAGTAAGGATATTGCAGAGCGGCTCCCTCCCACTGGAGGAGAGCGCTGTCATTGACCGAAGCAAAATTGTTCTGCTTACATACCACCGCCCCATAGCACTTCAAGCACTCTCTGGGAGGTTTACAATTTAATTAGGCAGGCTACATAGGGAATTAATAGCTAAATAGTTGTGTGAATTAACGGGGGTTCAACAATGTTTTAGGGAACTACAGCAGACAGGAGGGCTAGTTTACCAACATATTCCATAGTGCAAGGAGTAGGAGAAGACAGGGAATGGCACAGACTCATGCAAAGAGTCTTCCCCCACCCCCCGAGAAGAGGGGGAGGAAGAGGGGAAAAGGCCAGCCACTCCAGAACCAGCCGGGGGTGAAGGAGGAGATGGGCCAGGGCATGAAGGCACTGATTAATCTCCAGGCCCTGTTAGTCGCTCAGCAAGAGCAGTGCCAGAAAAGGGAAGTGCAGCATTTGGAATTGGCATACCAGGCTAGGGTGGAAGGACGTCAACGTCAGCACCGTAAGAGAGAATGTCAGGAGGAATTAGGAATGCAAAGGAAATTTGATGAATTGATAGACATTAGGAAATATGATAGAAGAGCATTCCCAATCTATAAACATCCAGATGACATTTTGACCTTCTTGACAAATTTCTGGCTGGTTTGCAAGGCCCCTATGATGTCATGAACTAAGCTACTCCGTACGCAGGTAAGTAGACCTTTGGCTAATTTACTGGCAGAGATGAAGGATGCAACTTGGGACAATTTTATGCAGGTCCAACATTGCTTTGGTTATACTACAGAGGGACTGAGTGAAATTCAGTTCATTAAAATGGCAACAAAAAGGTAGCATTACATCTTTTGATTGTTGCTGGGAATTGCACAAATGGATTGATTCTGCATGAGTTAAAGCATTTGAGGAGCTTTTTGAGCTGTTTCTAAGTGAACATGTGTTGAATACTATGCCTGCTGGTGTTAAGATTGATTTGTTGGCTAAGAAAATTCGTAGTGCCCAGGAACTGGCAATTGAAGCTGACAATATTTGGTCTTACAGACTGTCCAATAAACCCCAAGGGGGTGGGGGGCAACAGAGAGGGACTAGCTTTACCAAGCAGACCCAGCAACCCCAGAAGCCTGGATGGGGAGCCAGGAGGCCAGATCGAAGGGATGGTGTCTCACAGAAAGGCTGAAGAGTTGGAATAAGCCTTTTTTAAAGCCTTTGGCTTGTAGCACCCACACATACACTCAGAAATAATTTGCTATCATCATGTTCTTGTAACAATACTGCTCCAGGGATGAAAACACAGACTTAATTTAATATGCAGATCCTCGGACACTGACTGGATGAAATGTTTGGAAGCATTTGGAAGAAGGGAGGAGAATGTTTTTTGGAATAAAAAGGACTATTTTGATAGAGAGTGATGGTGCGACCTAGAGAGAGCTGTACACATGGTGCTGTTTTTAGAGACTTTTTAGTTCATAGCCAAGATGGATTCTGTAGTACAGTTTAGCATTTACCTAGCTAGAATTTCTTGTTTTATGGAATTGGCTTGCATGTAATATGCTACCAAATTGAACCTTATTTTCTATATTTTTGCTTTTACAATTTTTACCTGTTTTTATAATAAAGCTCATTTTATTTTACCAGTGTGCTCATCAGTTGAACCAGTACCTTGGGATTGTTGGCTTTTAAACGTGCAAACTCAAAAGTTTAAATGGAAGGAAAAGCAGAAGCTCTAAACCCATGCACCTAAGGTGGGATTTAAGGAAGCAGCTCTGCAATATCCTAGCTTTCTAAGAACTAGGCAATCTTTGGACCCTGGTTCCCTTGACACTGTCTTTATACAATTTGAAATTTGTGACAATGAACCTATAACATTTTAAAAATGAATTTGGTATCTGATGGATCTCTGGTGAGAAGGAGGTACATTCTCCTTAACATATAGATGCTAACATTTATCTGAATCTGATTATTGGACAACCAAGTCCATGGAGTTTTATTGATAATTACTGCTAAAATGACCAGCACCTTGAACATCACATGGGTTGAATAGGGCTAATGAATATTTTTCCAGTTAGCTATGCATCCCCAAAAGGCTAATTTTAAAAAATACAGCAATGCCCTCTTTGTTGTTAATCTAAGACTTACCTTCCTCCCTCTTCAGTGGTATCCATACAACCTATTATAATAAGCAGCTGCTGACCTATAAATTCTTTGGTCATTAAGCGTTCAATACAAGTCATATCTTCCCTTTCTTCTCCATTGAGAACCGGCATATTTTGCAGATAGCTGAATTAAAAACAAAGTATTTACTATATTTTTCCATCTATAAGATGCTCCCATGTATAAGACAACCCTCACTTTTCCAACTCAAAATTACACTTTCGCAACTGTACAGTTCTCTCATTGGCTTATTTCCATGTATAAGACAACCCTCAATTTTTAGTCTAACAATGACAAAAATATAGTCCCATACACAGAAAAATACTGTATTCTGTAGGCTTTTAAAAATTTATTTGTATTCCTCCCAGTCCTATGCCATTTTAGCAGGTGTGAGGGGGACATTCCAGCTGTCCTGAGGGGGGCACCGTCTCATACCCACACACACACCCAGACCTCTCCCTTTTTCTGCCATTATTGTTGACTTGTTATTTATTGTTGTTTTTAATTTTGCTGTAATTTTGCGTGGTGGCTCAGGTGGGGCGTGGTGGCTCAGTGGACTAAGGCTCCGAAAACTATTGACTTCAAAGTCAGCAGCTTGGCGGTTCGAATCCCGGGTGCCACGTAGTGGAGCGAGCTCCCGCTGTTCACCCCAGCTCCTGCCAACATAGCAGTTCGAAAACATGTAAAATGCAAGTAGATAAATAGGTACCGCCTTAAAAAGCGGGAAGGTAAAAACAGTGTTTCCTTGCAGCCATGCCGGCCACATGGCCATGGACTTGCACAACACTGGCTCTTCTGGCTTGAATACGGAGATGAGCACCGCCCTAGAGTTGGGGGGGAACCTTTACCTTTTTAAACCACCCAGAGTTCCTATTGGAAGATGGGCGGCATAGAAATGAAACAAATAAATAAATAACTCTGGCAGCAGAGCAGCCTGACAGCACAAAGGCAAAAGTGTGGCCCTACCTGGGAATCCAAAGGTGGATTAGCCACACCAGGACAGTAGGGTGGAAACTGAAATGGGACAATATGAGCAAGGTTTAAAGGCAGGGCAGGAAGTACTCATCACCCTAGATGAGTGATAGTGAACTTTTGGTACTCCGGATGTTTTGGACCACAACTCCCAGAATTCTGAGCCTAGATTAACAATGACAAAGGACTGTGGGAATTGTGGTCCAAAACACTGGGAGTTCTGAAGGTTCTCCACCACTGCCCTAGATGAATACACAATCAGAAGACTGGGCTAAGGCCTCAAAGAACTGTACCTATTTTCTGTGCCTAAAACACTACTCTCGCTGTATAACTCTTGAACAAAAGAATGAGCCTACTTCTCTAGGGGTAAGGAGCATGGAAAGAGCACCGCTATAGCATTGCTCCTGCAGTAGCAGCACACATGTCTGGCCCAATCACTACGACCACCACCACCACCACCAGGTCTATGTAAAAGCATCACCTGAGCACAATGTGACACAAAGAACAGATGCAACAGATCCTCTGGGAGCAGGACAAACTACTGGGGCCCAGGAACTTTAAACATTCTAGCATTGGTAGCTCTTCCTAAAATACATGAGCTGGCTGGAGTTAGTGTTGCAAACAAGTACCCTGCCCGAGAATACAGATTCAAGACAGCAGAGGCCTAGTGCCCAAATAAAGACTGAGAATGACAGGGAAATTCATCAAGGCAATTGAGCCCCCCAGACTGTTGGGATGGGAGGTATACAACATCCAAATGAACACTTCCCCTTTCTTAATGAAGTCACCTTAGTTGTTTGTTTCTCTATGATAAACAATAGAAGATGACCACAACCAAGAAACTGGGATGAAGAGAATAACTTGATAGCAGGAGGAAAGCACAGTCTATATTTAACAAACACATTAGTTTTCTGCTTTTCTTTTTAAAATTACCTTAACAAATAATCTGCATATATAGCAGGTTCTGGCAGAATATACTCCAAAAATGCTTCCTCTTTGGATTTTAAGTATTCAGAAAGAGCCCTCCAAAATAAAGCATTTTCTGCAGTCAGTTTTTCTACTGGAATAACTTTTCTTTAAAACAAAAGGAAAGGAAGAAAACACACAAGTCATGCTCATATCATGAAACTAATGTTTTGTTTTACCAGTTAAGAATCACTAAGGTTTTAAATCAATGCACTTATTTATGCAAATTAGCACTTCAGTTATAAAGAACTCAGACTAAAAGTCAAACAGAACAGGTAATTGCAAGTGAAACTTGCTTCACTTTTTTCCGCTTTAGGGAGTTACATTAAAGGCTATTAATTATTAAAAATAGAGACTGACCAGCTGCAGGTATTCTTTGAGGACATTTGCAGTCTTCATGTATTTCAGTTGGACTTCATGCTGCATCATGGGACAGAGACAGTTCTGGGGACTCTGCTAGATGACCTGTAATGGGAGGCTCACAGGGGTAGTGTCACCCTGTTGGTTCTCCTGGGACTCACTCTCAGTAGCCTTTCATTCTGTTGAAGACATTTTCCTGACCAACTGTTGGAGTTGGGAACTGGGGATATAGCACTGTGCTGGCTTCAGTTCCTTCTCAATAACCAGTGCCAGATAGTCCAGCTTGGGGGTGCTGTTTCATCCCTATAAGTCCTACAACGTGGT
Source organism: Phrynocephalus versicolor (assembly GCA_023846285.1). Lineage (NCBI taxonomy): Eukaryota > Metazoa > Chordata > Lepidosauria > Squamata > Agamidae > Phrynocephalus > Phrynocephalus versicolor. The sequence goes on along the minus strand of JAHTLZ010003585.1, from coordinate 33,092 downwards.
GTCCCTCAGGAATTGATAATCATGTCACTGCTGTTCTATATCTATATGAAGCCACTGAGGGAAGACATTCAGATATTTGGAATACACTGTCACCAGTAATCTGATGACATACAACTCTACCTCTACTTTTCATCCTCAGCAGAGGAAGCTCTGCAGATTCTGGAGTGCTGCTTGGTTATGGGCAGGACTAATAGGCTGTAGTTGAATCATGACAAGATGGAGATCTTGTTGTTGGGGGAGATCCTGATTGCTTAAGGTGACTTGACTTCTGCTGAAACTGGATGAGGTCAGACTCCCCCTAAAGAATCAGGTTCATCATTTTGGTTTTACTTCTGGACCTGGCTTGCGTGATGGAGAATCAGGTTTTGGCTGTGGCCAAGACTGCCTTTTACCAAATTAGGCAAAATTGCACACCTTTGCCCCCTACCTCATGAAGAGGGATGTTATTGCCTTTAAGACTATTCTCTAGGATACAATTTGGAAATAAAATCTTGATATACTGTACCTGGAATGACACATTCTTATATAACTTTCCAGATTTTTCTCTAGCTGCTTTCATAAATAATTCCTTCTAAAATTAGCAAATCTGGCATCTGTTGGCAACAAACCAACAAACCTGGGTTTCACTTCAGGCACCTGGCAGCTGGAGAGAAGCTGCTGGCCGCCGCTCACCACCACCACTCAGCTGTGGGGAGGGGGCAGCAGCTCCACCAAGCTGTCAAAACTAGCTGGGTGGTGGTGGCAAGGGGCAGGTTTTACTCCAGCCGCTTGGTAAGAGGCTGGCCTCTGATCGCCACCGCTTCTCAGCTGGTTATGACAGATGTTGAGAGGGTTTCCTGCCAGCCCAGCAAAAGAGGAAAGGTCTTCCCCTGCTTTGCTGGGTCCCCACAGGCTTCCCATAGGAATGCTCTGAAACCTATTGTAATCCATTCCCTTCAGAACGGGTTAATTGGTTTTCAATGCATTCCTATGGGAAACCATGGTTTGAATTATGAAAATTCAGAATTACAAAAGATCTGTTGGAATGGATTAATTTTATAATTCAAGGCATCACTGCATTTTCTTCTCAATAGTTTCCCAACACTTCCTTTAACCATCTTGTCAAATTCCTCACCTTTTAAACTCATCCTCTTCAGGTGTTCTTCTATTCATTTATTAAACTCCATATTTAGCTGTGTCACCATCTTTTGTGAATTCAAAAACTTGTTTTTACAAATGATGCCTCCAAACCAGGCATTCCAGAAGCTGGCTGGATAGTTCCACGTTTAGCTTACAGAGCCAAACGTTGGGGGTTCAACAGTATAGATGCTGGGGGTTGTGGATGACACGAAACTTTTCTGTGTGGTGAAGATCAGGGAAGACTATGAAGAGCTCCAGAAGGATCTTTCCAAACTAGGGGGAATGGGCTGTGAAATAGCAAATGCATTTCAATGTAGGAAAATGTCAAGTAATGCATATTGGAGGGGGGAAACCCTTTTATCTATCATTATTCAAGGGTTCTGAGCAATCATGATGGATCAACAAAGAGATCTTGGTGCACTGGTGGACTGCTCAATAGAAGTGTCTACCCAGTGTGTGGCAGGGGTGATGAAGGCCAATTCCATGCTAGGGAATATCACAAAAAAAGATTGAAAATAAAACAGTCAACATTATAATGCCATTATACAAAACAATAGTAAGGCCATACCTGGAGTATTGTGTACAATTCTGGTCACCACATCTCAAGAAACACACAGTGGAACTGGAAAAGGTGCAGAAGAGAGCAACTAAAATGATTACTGGTCTGGGGGACCTCCCTTATGAGGAAAGGTTAAACATTTGGGGCTCTTTAGTCTGGAAAAAAGGCACCTGAGGGGGGATATGATTGAGATGTACTAAATAACGCAGGGCATGAGTAAAGTGGAGAGAGGGACACTTCTCCCTCTCACAAAATACCAAAACTAAGGGACATCCACTCAAACTGTGGGTTGGGAGAGTGAGAAGAGACAAAAGAAAATATTTTTTTACCCAGCATGCTGTTAGTCTGTGGAACTCCCTGCCACAAGATGTGGTGATGGCATCTAGCCTGGATGCCCTCAAAAGGGGATTGGACAGATTCCTGGAGGAATAGTCCATCACAGGTTACAAACCATGGAAGACATGTGTAATCTCCAGGCTTAAAACCAGGGTACTTCAAGGGTCAGATGCAGGGGAGTGGTAGCAGGAGACAGATATCTAGTCTCAATGTAGCAAAATGTAAAGTAATGCACATTGGGGCAAAAAATCGAAACTCATGGGCTCTGAGCTATCTGTGACAGATCAGGAAAGAGATCTTGGTGTGTTGGTGGACAGCTCAATGAAGGTGTCTGCCCAATGTGTGGCAGCAGTGAAGAAGGCCAATCCCATGCTTGGGACTATCAAAAAGGGGATTGAAAATAAAACAGCCAACATTATAATGCCATTGTACAAAACAATAGTAAGGCCGCACCTGGAGTATTGTGTACAATTTTGGTCACTGCATCTCAAAAAAGACATAGTGGAACTGGAAAAGGTGCAAAGGAGAGCAACTAAATTGATTACTGGGCTGGGGGAACTCCCTTATGAGGAAAGGCTACAGCAATTTCAATTCAATTCAATTCAATTCAATTCAATTCACCTTTATTGGCATAAAATATATTTGCAAAAGTACAGATATACTTGGTGGATCAATATAAATATAAAGGAAGCTGTCTAAAATTACTCTTCACTTAAAACGGGTCTGACGTGGGAGACAGAGTGTTTTTTCTGATGGACAAGTAATAAATATTTAGCCACTGAATCTGTCAAGTGAGGATTTTTATCTGCCAAAAGACGTGTAGTAATAATCTCTGGTACTGGTGGTATTTTAGAAATGAAGGCTCCAAGAAATTGTTGTCGAATGGTATGATGTGCCTGACAACTTAATAGGATATGGATGATCATGTCGGGTTCTAACCGGCAGAGCCAACACAACCTACTCTTATAAGGAATTGTACAATATCTGCCAGAAGACACAGAAGAAGGAAAAATATTTAGTCTGGCCAACATAAAGGCTCGACGCTCCTGTGGATCTAACAGATTTCTAAAATAATTAGCTCCCTGCTCAAAACTACAGAGTAGGCCATGATTTAAAGGGGAGCAAATAGAATTACTTCCCTCAATGATAGTTTGTCTTTCTATATCCCAAATTCTTTGGCGAATAACATTATATAAGTACTTTTCACTACAGACCGATAAGGATTCTAAGTCTATTCCCATGGATGCTATTTTGGTGGTGATATTCTGATGCCATTTTGAAGTGTAGGCATATCTCAGTAAATCGTTTAACAAAGAATTGGGGTGTATATGAAAGTGGAGACGTAGCCAGTACTTAACCGTAGCCGTCCAGGCTACTGTTGATGGAAAATGTAGTCCGAGTTCGCCGCATATTGTTGATAAACTGATCGTATTCGGAAGACCCAGAATTCGACGCAGAAAAATCACTGCAATTCGATCCACCTCAAAATTAGCAGCCTTGGGGCTCTTTGGTCTGGAAAAAAGGCGCCTGAGGGGGATATGATTGAGACGTACAAAATAATGCAGGGCATAAGTATAGTAAATACAGGGACCTTCTTCTCCCTCTCATAAAATACCAGAACTAGGAGACATACACTCAAATTGAGGTCTAGGAGAGTGAGAACAGACAAAAGAAAATATTTTTTACCCAGCGTGTTGGAAATCCATGCCACAGTGTGTGGTGATGGCATCTGGCCTGGATGCCTTCACCCCCAGAAGAAAATGGTAAACCACTTTTGTATATTTAGAGTTGGTGGAATCATCATCATCACCTTAGAATCCCACCCCCCAATGTCTTAAATTCACTTACAAAACAAACAAACAAACAAAAACTGACTGAGATAAGTGATGTGGTGAAGGATGATAAATGGTAACTTAATTTAAGACATTGGGGGGGTGGGATTCTAAGGAGATTGATGATGATGATGATTCCATCGCCTATTCCTACTTATGAGAGCTGTTTCCAGTGTTTTCTAGGTAGAAAATATACAGAAGTAGTTTACCATTTTCTTCTTCTACGGATGAAGGCATCCAGACTGTACCTGTGGTACTGCTGAGGTATTATGTAAGACCAGGATGATTCAATAGAGGCCTTCAGCTCTTCTGCATTGTTCGGTCTCATGTCTCTCATCTTTCTCTTGGCAATGCCCCATAGATTCTTTATAGGGTTTGGGTCTGGCGAATTTGCTGGCCAACCAAGCATGGTAATCCCATGGTCATTGAAGCAGGTGCCAAGTCCTGCTGGAAAATGAAGTCAGCATCTCCATAAAGCTCGTCTGCGGAAGGAAGCATGAAGTGCTCCAAAATCTTCTGGTAGTTGGCTGCACTGACCCTGGACTTAATGAAGTTCAGTGGACCAACACCAGCAGATGACATGGCTCCCCAAATCAACACAGACTGTAGAGACTTCACACTGGACTTTAAGCATCTTTAGTCTGGTAAAGATGGGGGCAAGAGTAACTGTCTTGAGGGAGATCGCGATCCAGACGGAGGGGATTTTCCTGTTGACCTGTGAGGTCGGGGTCCAAACGGAGGGAATCTTCCCTACTGCTAGGGAGATGCTGTCTCAAACACTGGACACAAAAAGAGCAGGGCTCGATCAGATGAGCTTTTTTTTCCATGTTTGGTCCACTTCAGAGAAAGTTTGGTTGGCTCTTTGTTCCAGTGATAACACCAGATACCATCCCGGGTAGCAGGTCGGCTGCCGGTGTACTGCCGCCTTATCAACCTGAATGGCAAGATGGGCATCCCTTCCCTTCCCCCCCCCTTTCCTTTTACCTTTGGTCTCCCTACGTTTCTGTCCATTTAGCTCCCTGTTCCATTTCCCCTGTTTAGTTTCGCTGTTGGTTTCATTCTTCTCTGGCGGACGCATTTTTACTTAGTTGTCACTTTTACTGTATTATTGTAACTTTTATTGCTTATTTTGTATTGTTTAGTTTTGTTGCATATTGTTGTGGTATAGTGGGTTGTGGTTGTTAAGAGGGTTCACACTGTATCACATTTTAGAGTTGTTTATTGCTTCCTAGTCTTTTTTTTTCCCCCTAGGGGCCGCCATGCTCGCAGGGACTCACATACCAACTGTGTCGGGCCGTGGGCGGTACACTTGTAGTCGTCGTGTTAGTCGGATTAGAAGAACACGGGTCAGGCATCTTGTGCCTGTCCCTCGTTCTGACCCCACAGCCTCTCCTGCCTCTTGTTAAACGCCAGGTCAGTCCACAATAAGATCCCCGTCATATACGATGCCATCTCTGATGGGCGGGCTGACCTGGCCTTCATTACCGAGACCTGGGTGGGCGAAGATGGGGGGGGCTTCCCTCTCTCAGCTTTGCCCACCTGGGTATCTGGTTCAGGGGGTAGGAAGGCTGGGGGGTCAGAAGGGAGGGGGGGTCACCATCGTCCATCGGGACTCTTTTTATGTTAGCAGGGCCTCGACATTGGTTAGCCAGGGGTTGGAATGCCTTCACCTGTTAGTGGGGCAGCGGGACAGATTTGGCATTGTGCTGGGTTACCGTGCTCCCCGCAACCCAGCTCAATCCCTACCAGAGCTCTTGGAGTTCATCGCGGCTGCGCTATTGAAGTCCCCGTGCTTTTTGGTTACGGGTGACTTCAATGTGCATGCTGGCGGTGGACTTTCCGGTGCAGCCCTGGAGTTCATGGAATCCATGGCTTCCATGGGTCTGTCCCAGCATGTTGTTTGTCCCACTCACAGATCAGGCCACACCCTGGATCTGGTGTTTACCTCCATGTCGGGGACTTCGAGTCTGGAGGTGGGGGACTTTGTCTCCCTACCTGTGTCATGGACGGACCATAACCTGCTCTCTTTCTCCCTGGCGATCGCGCCCCCTCCTCGCGGGGACCCTTGGCCTCCTGTATTGGCCCGCCCTCAAAGACTTATGGACCCTAACCAGTTCCAGGAGGTCTTCGGGGAGCTTCCTGGTGGACTGACTGGCGCTCCGGCCGAGGTTGTGGCTAACCATTGGTTTGAAACAGCTGTCCACACCATAGACCGGATCGCCCCAAGCGCCTTCTCTGGTGCCGAGCTCGGTCTTCACCATGGTTCACGGCGGAGCTCCGAGCAATGAAGCAGGTGAGGAGAAGGCTAGAGCGCAGCTGGAGAAGAACCCGGATGGTTATTAGTAAGGCTGCTGTTGATTCCCAGACTAGTCGCTATTCCAACGCGATCTGGGAGGCTAAGTCATCGTCTTACTCCCAGAGAATTGGAGAGGCCTCCAACCGCCAGGCGGAGCTCTTCCAGGTCGTTCAGGACCTCTCCAATCCTAGTCTGGTCAGGCCTCTTCCTACTGATTTCAGTAGTGAGAACTTTGCAGCCTTTTTTCGATCTAAGATAGAGGCCATCCGGGCCGGCTTCGACTCTGGTTGCAGTAGCACTGCCCCGGCACCCCCAGTTGCTGGTCCACCTTCGTTGCCCCGGTTGGATGCGCTTGGGCCTGTTTCTGCTGTCGAGGCCTCTCAGGCTATGGCGCACTGCCGGCCGGCATCCACTGCTTTCGACCCTTGCCCTGCCTGGCTAATTAAAGCTGCCAGCGGGACCATGGCTGAATGGGCTTCTGTTATCACCACTGCCTCTTTCTCCGAGGGGGTTTTTCCCTCCCGGTTGAAGGAGACGGTGGATAAGCCCATCCTGAAGAAGCCCGGCCTGGCGTCGGACGATCTAGGTAACTATCGTCCGATTGCTAATGTCCCATTTATGGGCAAGGTCATCGAGAGGGTGGCGGCGGTCCGGCTGCAGTCATACCTTGAGGATCGGCAGTGCCTCGATCCATGCCAGTCAAGGTTCAGGCCCCGTCGGGGGACCGAAACAGCTTTGGTCGCCCTGCAAGATGACCTGATCCGGGCGGCCGACAGGGGTTGCTCTACCCTGTTGGTTCTCCTGGATCTGTCAGCGGCCTTCGATACCGTCGACCACGGTATCTTGCTGGATCGGCTCTCTGAGGTCAGAATCGGGGGCACTGCTTGCAGTTGGCTCCGATCCTTCCTGGAGGGCCGTCCCCAGTATGTTCAGTATGGGGGGGGGAGTTGTCGGCCCCGTGAGTTCTCCCTTGTGGAGTCCCTCAGGGGTCGTCGCTGTCCCCCATGCTGTTTAACATCTATGTAAGGCCGTTGGCTGGGGTCATTAGGAGATTTGGAGTGTGCTGTCATCAGTACGCTGATGACACGCAGCTCTATCTCTCCTTTTCCACCTCTGCAGAGGAAGCTGTGAGGATCCTTGATGGGTGCCTGGACGCCGTGCTGACTTGGACCGGGGCGAACAGGCTTAAGCTCAACCCCGAGAAGACGGAGGTCATGTTCTTTGGGAGTTCGCCATCTGGGTACGGTGGTCCCTTCCCCTGTCTGGGGGGAGTTTCCCTCCGGCCTGTGGAGAGGGTGCGGAATCTGGGCATGGTCCTGGACCCGGCGCTTACCATGGAGGCCCAGGTGGCGTCAGTAACCAGGGCCGCGTATTACCATCTTCGCCAGATCGCCCAGATCCGCCCGTACCTGGATGGTGACTTTCTGAGAACAGTGGTCCAAGCGCTGGTGATCTCGAGGCTGGACTACTGTAACACCCTCTACATGGGGTTGCCCTTGACTCTTCTCCAGAGACTGCAGCGGGTACAGAACGCGGCGGCCAGGCTGGTGTGCGTCGGTATGACCACATCTCCCCAGTCCTGGCCCGCCTGCACTGGTTGCCCGTTGCAGCCCGGATTAGATTCAAGGTCTTGGTTTTAGTCTATAAAACCCTCCATGGCTTGGGACCGGACTACCTGTCGGAGCGAATCGCCCAGCGATCCATCTCGGCCCAACCTGTTCGGCAGGTGCGAGCGCACTCGCTCCGGGTTGCCACCCCACGAGAAGCCCGGAAATCGGTTACCCGGAACCGGGCTTTCTCGGTGGCAGCCCCCTCCCTCTGGAATTCCATCCCAAGCGAAGTGCGCTCTGCAGAGTCCCTGCTGGCCTTTCGAAAAGCTTTAAAAACTTATCTGTTTCGAGAGGCCTTTGGCGAGCCCTAATAATTTTTTTTTTCTTCCCCGCCATCTCTTATTACCAAGCAACCAATGTTTGTATTTAGTTGATTATTTGCTTAGGGTTGTCGTTTATTTATGCTCGCTTGGTCTTTAAGGTTTTGTAGCTAAGTTGGCCCGCTGGGGGCTCCTGGGTTTTTAAATGTCTATTCTGTGTTTTGCTGTTTTATATCTGATTGTATTTTTGTCTTCTGGCGCATGTTGCCAATTGTAAGCCGCTTAGAGTTCCGCAAGGAAGATAAGCGGGGTATAAATATAATAAATAAATAAATAAATAAATCTTGCACTGTGTGTCTCTCTGAGAGGTCTCACTGGGTCAATCTGATGAGTTGCCAGAGACAGCTTCCTGCTGAAAAGTCAGATCACCCCCCCAAAAAAAAAAAATCTCCTGGCAAGCTTATCAAAAGAAGCTGAATCTTTTCCCACAGAAAATTATAAGCTTCAATTGCCACTTGATAATTGGCTACTCTGATGCCCAAAGCAGATGTAGAGTAGATATGTCTGCCAATGAAATCTATCTTCATTATTTATTGGTGTGTAATGTTTTAACCTTATATTCTGAATGGGAAGTTTCACAATTATGGAGTTCAGCTGAGGATGTTTTAATAGGAAAGATGCATCATCTTTGTGCATATTATAGAAGCTCTCAAGCGTTTGTCTTGCATTTCTTTTGATTGTGGTGTGGGGGGGGAGCTAATCCTTGCTGTTGAGAGGGGGTCCTGCTCCACATGCCTTTTGTACTTTATAAAGAGTTTTGCACAAAAAAACGAGTGTTTTTGTCTTTTTCCTAGCCTCCAGAATGAATTAATCCATTTCCAATGCATTCCTAAGGGAAACCACATTTTGAGATATGAAAATATTGAGTTATGAAAATTCCATTGGAACAGATTAATTTCGTAATTCAAGGCATTACTGTATTCAAGAGAAGATATGGATGATTCCTGGTCAGCCTCCGAGATAAAAGAACACTCTGCATCACTTTTTTGTGTCCATTATAGTTTCTCAATATGTTTCTCTAGGGACTTTGGGGAGACTCATAAATGTCTATATTTTTATTTTGCAAGCACCAATTCAGAACTGTTCAAACCCAGCTTCTCTTGTTTTAAGTTTAAGCTTTTATTCCTCAAGTCTTCCTTATGCCCCAAAGACTATCCCAGTATCCCATGCTTTTATGACAATGTTAACAATTTTATGAACAATTTGCCTATCAGAAAGCATTATGAAACTTAATCTAGAAGAATTAACTTTTGAGTCAACCTACACAGGATCATAGGAGACAAGCGTTTGCAACCCAGGTGGTGGCAGCAAATGCCTTGTATAGCAGTAACCTCTCTGCTCCTGGTACAGTAACCCCCCGCCTATTGTGGGGGTTATGGACCCACCCGACCCGCAATATGCAGATGCAGGTCAGGTGGGGGGGGGCGCCACCACTGCTTCCCAGACTGCTGGAAGACTTTTGTAAAAGCCTTCCAGCAACCCATGCAAGGGCAGTGGATGATCTGATCCACCCCGCTTACTGCACAGCTATTCCACCCCCAGCCAGCGCCAATCAGCTGTTTGGGGCTGGCTTGGGGCCGGCGCTCCCCAGCAATCTCCATTGAATTGCACTGGCTCAATGCATTTCAATTGAGAAATTTTTCCACATTGGCTCAATGCATTCCAATAGGGGAAAAATTCTCCATTGAAATGCATTGAGCGATGGCCCGGGACTGGAAGGGATTTTAAAATGGAGCTCCCTTTCTCTGGAGCCCCCGTGGGGGGGGGGGGAGTGGAATGCCCATTTTAAAATCCTTTCCAGTCATGGAGGGGGCCGCCTGAGCGCGCCGCCGGGAGACTTCTCACAGCAGCACGGTCGGGCAGCGTTGGGCAATCCTATCCCCCGCCACCGCCCGACCGTGCCGCTGCGAGAAGTTTCTAACATTTTGTAAATGTGAACTCATGTCTGGGCCAGATAATAGACTGGATGAGGGTTAATAAATTGAAACTCAATCCAGACAAGATGGAAGTGCTGTTAATGGGTGCTTTTCTGGACAGGTTAGAGGGTCATATGAACAGGGTTACAGTCCCCCTAAGGGACAGGGTCCGCAAACTGGGGTGCTCCTAGAGGGGTGTGGGAGTGAACTCTGGAAACCCCGGTGGACTCCTTCACCTGTGGAAAATATACCAGCTCCGCCCCTACCTGGACAAGCAGAGCCTCATGACAGGTACACATGCAATTGTAACATTCTGTATTGATTACTGCTATGCACTCTACGTGGGGCAGCCTTTGAAAACAGTTCAGAAATTGCAACTGGTTCAGAATCATGAGGCACAGCTGGTAAGTGGTGGGGCCACCAGGGATCACATCATGCCACAAGAACATAAGAAGAGCCATGCTGGATCAGGCCAAAGGCCCACCTAGTCCACCTTCCTGTATCTCACAGTGGCTCCACCAGATGCCTCTGGAAGAGCAGGACACAACTCCCCTGCATCTGGCCTTTGAAGTACCCCTGTTTTAAGCTTGGAGATTACACATCTCCATCATGGTTTGTAACCTGTGATGGACTTTTCCTCCAGGAATCTGTCCAATCCCCTTCTGAAGGCATCCAGGCCAAATGCCATCACCACATCCTGTGGTGGGGAGTTCCACAGATTAACAACATGCTGGGGAAAATATTTTCTTTTGTCTGTTCTCACTCTCCCAGCCCTCAATTTGAGTGGATGTCCCCTAGTTCTGGTATTTTGTGAAAGGGAGAAGAACATCCCTCTATCCGCTTGACTCATGCCCTGCATTATTTTGTACGTCTCAATCATATCCCCCCTCAGGCGCCTTTTTTCCAGACCAAAGAGCCCTAAATGTTTTAGCCTTTCCTCATAAGGGAGTTCCCCCAGCCCAGTAATCAATTTAGTTGCTCTCCTTTGCACCTTTTCTAGTTCCACTATGTCTTTTTTGAGATGCAGTGACCAAAATTGTACACAATACTCCAGGTGCAGCCTTACTATTGTTTTGTATAATGGCATTATTATGTTGGCTGTTTTATTTTCAATCCCCTTTTTGATAGTCCCAAGCATGGAATTGGCCTTCTTCACCGCTGACACACACTGGGTAGACACCTTCATTGAGCTGTCCACCAGCACACCAAGATCTCTTTCCTGATCTGTCACAGATAGCTCAGAGCCCATGAGTTTGGATTTTTTGCCCCAATGTGCATTACTTTACATTTTGCTACAATGAAACGCATTTGCCATTTGGCAGCCCACACCCCCAGTTTGGAGAGATCTTTCGGCGCTCTTCACAATCTTCTCTGGTTTTTACCACACAGAAAAGTTTTGTGTCATCCGCAAACTTCGCCACCTTGCTGTTTATCCGTATCTCCAGGTCATTTATGAACAGATTGAAAAGCACCGGTCCCAGGACAGATCCCTGGGGCACACCGCTTTTCACTTCTCTCCATTGTGAAAATTTCCCATTGACACCTACTCTTTGTTTCCTGGATCTCAACCAGTTCTCTGTCCATATGAGGCCCTGTCCTCTTATCCCCTGATTGTGCAATTTTCTCAGCAGCCTTTGGTGAGGGACTTTGTCTACGCTTTCTGAAAATCAAGATGCCAATTCTGTATAACCTGCATTGGCTACCAGTTATTGCCCAAGCCCGATTCGAAGTGCTTGTTTGACATATAAAGCCCTAAATGGCTTAGGACTTAGATACCTGAAGGACTGCCTCCTTCCATATGAACCTACCCAGCAATTAAGTTCAAGCCAGGGGACCCTCTTGAAAGAGCCATCCCTCTAGGAGGTGAGAGGGATGGCTTGTAGACATAAGGCCTTCTCGACAGCTGCCCCTTGGTTAAGGAATGCCCACCCGAGTGAGAACCGCCTAGCACCAAAATTAATGACATTTCAACGCCACATGAAAACCTTTCTGTTCCAGAATTTTTTTAGCTGATACAATATAGATTTTGGGTCCTCTGATGACAATTTTAGTGTAATAATTTTAGTGCAAGGTTTTTATTATTGTTTTAATTATTTATTGATATTTTATGTTTTAACTGTTTCAATTCTTTTGATTGTAAGCCACCCAGAGATCTTGGCTTATAAGTTGTAAAAATAAATAAAATAAATAAATATTTTAGCATATCTTTTCATGTGACAACACTGAAGAAATGACACTTGGATCCAAAGTAAATCAGCGAGTAAACCAGCTTGTATAACAGTGCAAATGTGCTGTCCCTTGAAACTAATGCAATACACAGCCATTAATGTCTAAACCGCTGGCAACAAAACTGAGTACACCACTAAGTGACAATGTCCAAATTGGGCCCAAGCAGCCATTTTCCCTCCCTAGTGTCATGATACCCATTAGTGTCACAGGGTTTCAGGTGTGAAGGGGGAGCAAGTGTTATCACTCTCACTGTCTCATAGTAGTCACTTGAAGTTCCACATCACTATAGCCTCAGTGCTCACACACTGAATTGAACTGGTCTACTGGGCTGTTGTCCTAGAAGGAAGCCTCTTGTAAAGAAAGCCTGCAGAAAATTTGCTGCAAACAAGCAGACTAAGGACATGGAACCATGTCCTGTGGTCCGACGAGACCAAGATAAACTTCTTTAGTTCAGATAGTGTCAAGCATGTGTGGTGAAAACCAGCTGAGACGTAGAAAGACAAGTATGTTGTGCATACAGTCCAGCATGGTGGTGGGAGTGTCATAGTCCTGGCTTGTAGGAGTGCTACTGGCACTGGGGAGCTATAGTTCATTAAGGGAACATTGAATGCCATCATGTACTGTGACATACAGAAGCAGAGCATGATCTCCTCCCTTCAGAGACTGAGCTGAAGGGCAGCATTCCATCATGATAACAACCCTAAACATACAGTGGTACCTTGTATAAAGGAATTAATTCATTCCGAATGAAAGTATGTTAAGCAAATTTTCCTTTATACAGATTTTCCATAGGAATGATTGAAAACAGAGTAATCCCTAATCACAACCATTTTTATGTTGTACGGATTCGCCAAGCAAATTTCCCCTATATCCGGAATTTTTTATGTTGTACAGATTTTTTGTTATACAAACCATTTGTTATACGAGAGTCCACTGTACCTCCAAAAGGAACACTGCCTTGCTAAAGAAGCTGAGGTTAAAGGTGAGCATGTCTCCAGACCTAAACTTTATTGAGCATCTGTGGGGCATCCTGAAATGGAAGGTGGAGGCACACAAGGTCTCCAACATCCACCAGCTCTGTGATGTCATGATGGAAGAGGACTCCAGTGGCAACCTGTGAAGCTCTGGTGAACTCTATGCCCAAGAGGGTTAAGGCAGTGCTGGAAAATAATGGTGATCACACAAAATATTGACATTTTGTGCCCAATTTGGACATTGTCACTTAGGGGTGTACTCGCTTTTGTTGCCAGTGATTTAGACATTGTTTGTGTGTTGTGTTATTTTGAGGGGACAGCACATTTACACTGTATACTCACTGCTTGACGTTGTAGCCCAGTGTTACTTCTTCAGAGTTGTCATGTGAACAGATATACTACAATATTTACAAAATGTGAGGGGGGTGTACTCCTGTGATGTATTTTATGTCAAAAATATGCATTCCTGCAGACATACTGGAGGAGGAGATTGGCTCTCCCATTGAGAGTATCTACATCAATCTAGCTGGTTGAAAAAAAACACAAAAGGAACGTGGCAATTGGAGTTTACTAAGCCCATCCCAATCAAGATGAATCTTTTGAGAAGCAAATTACAAGGATGCAAAACAAAATAAAATCATGATGTAGTAGTGATGCGAGATTTCAACTATGTAGATATATGTTGGGAGGCAAGTTCAGCCAAGTATGGTTGGTCTTGTGCGTCTGATACACTGTTATACAAGCCATATAGTCAGTGCTTTACATTGTAGCCAAGTGTCATTTCTTCAGTGTTGTCATGTGAAAAGATATACTAAAATATTTACAAAAAGTGAGGGAGTGTACTCACTTCTGTGATATACTGCAGTACTAGGTTACTCATTAATCTGGCCCCGTAAGATGTGGGCATCAACCAATATATTCCCGAATCACGTGTTCCACCAAAACCCAAGCATTCTGAAGGGGGGAGGAGAGTAGGAAACCACAATTTTTACCCCACAATAGCTACTTCCCATCATCCACTTAGGTAAAACACTTCACATTGAAAATGAAGAATAGCTATATGAAAAGATTGTCAGAACTGGGGGAGAACAAATTTTTATTTCTTCAATTTATATACTGTTCCATTTAGTGCCGAGGGACTACCCTGGGTGGTTTACAGTACATATAAAACCAAATGTTACAACATATTTTTTTAAATAGCAAGTATTTATTTTTTAAAAAAAGTTGGCACCATCCAACCATATAGAAACCAAGCAGATGAAAGGAAAAATTGGTGGTCACCTAGGGTCAAGTCTTTAGTTGCCTCCTAAATATAAACAGGGATGGTTGCAGTGGCCATGAAGAAGTTCCTACCACTTGTAGAAGACCTAAGGGTCTCCTTTGAGCACAAACCTTGGAGGGCTTTATGCATACGTGTCACAACCTTGAACCTGATCCACAATGCAAAGGGCAACCACTGGAGGCAAGCCAGAACCAAAGGAATATGGTCAAATTTCCTTGCACTAATGACTAATCTGGCTGCCACATTCTGAACCTGATGAAGTCTCCATACAAGGCCCAAGAAAAAGCCCCACATAGAGAGCATTGTAGTAGTTGGTCCTGGAGACAACCAGGATCTACACCAGAGTCCTAAGGGAACCCTTGTTCCTTGACAGAGTTTGGGCAATTAACCTAAACTAGTTAAAGGCTGTTCTGGATATGGCTGCAACCAGGGCCTACGAAGAACAAGCCAGGCCCAGAAGAATGTCCAAATTGTGAATTTGGACTCTAAACAGGAGGGCGCTGCCATCCAGCCTAGGAAGGAAATCCCCAGACATTTCAGAGGACCCCCAAGGAACAGAATTTCTGTGGTTAGAGAGACTACTGATGAAACCTTACTCCAAATCTAATGACCTCTCCCAATGGCTTCATACAGATGTTTGTTAAACAATATCAGGGATAATGCCGACTCCTGAGGAACCGCATACCCATGGGTCCAAAGGGCTTACACTTCCTCTCCTAGCTGAATTTTAGCTAAAAGTCTCCTTTTTATGAATGTGGGATATTGTGCTTTTGTACCCATGATTCAAAAAGGCAGGACATGGTCCAGTGTGCCTGCACAATATTGTGGCAGTATTGCCAACAGCAAAAAAAGATGCCAAGTTTTACACACCAAAGAGCAGCAATGGTAGCAATCAACATGGTCTACAGGATACCCTCTTCATTCTCACTACAGTTCACACTTGTCAAAAACCAGCCCTTACAATTGCTTTGTGTTTAGGTGAGAAGTGGTAAAAGGAGTCAGCTTCTGAGATTTTCTCTTGTCATGATATCCAACCAGTTATCATTAATTTAGGTGACCTCAACATTGCAGCCAAAATGAACTCATTTAGCAACTTAGCAAATGCTAAATAAATATAGTTTTATGAGAAATACAAACATACCTGTCATTAAGATCTGAGAAGTGTTTAATCAAGTCATTGAGTGGAGACAGTGAAAATATGGCATTAAGCGCTGGACTTGCAATATCAGGACAACTTTCCACATCCAATCGATGAAGTAGTTCTAACACATTCCCATCAGCCAGACGTAGCCATGCTTGAAGGAGTTGCTTCTGCACTACTTCTTTCACAGATTCTGTTTAAAAAGAAGAATTTCAACTGACATATAATTTCTGTAAGCATTCAAAATTAGTATTCTGGAAACTTCCAAAACTAAACATATTAGCTTGCTTGTGAAGATTCTCACCCAGGTGAGTTTCTCTGGAACATGTCATGGCAACTGGACAAGCTAATATTAATAGCTAATATATCCATGATAATAATAGCTTGTAGATAAAAAACTTGGACATTTTTTGATTTCTGACTCCAGATAGAACACAACTGAGGAATAAAGCTGAGGCAGAACCAGGGAGCCTGCAACCAGAGACAGCGAACAGGAGTTTCATGGGGGAGTTTAATTGGGAGGCCAAGGGGAGGCCCCTAACATTTTATTTTATTTTATTTTATTTTTATTATTTGGTTCTTTTGGACCTAGTCATATAGTAGTACACACTCCCACCTACACTCTAGGTAACAAAATAAAAGGACAGATATTCATAAACTACCAGTTGAAAGCAAAAAGCCAGGAGGGATTGTGGAGGATGGAGACAATGTAGCTGTGGAAACTGCAATGTTTGACTTTGTTCCTTAGTCTACCATAGCATAAATATGTAACAAGTACAAACTAGTGACATTGCTAGATGAAAAAGTGAGGGACCCAGAGCAGCAATTAGCTACACTGAAGGCATATAAGAGAAGATGGCATGTAAGAGAAAATGAAACATACATCAACAGAACTCTTAAGCAGCCGCAGCTATCCCAGTGGGTGCTGGAGATGGAAGAAAAAGTGTGGTCACTTACCTGTAACTGTAGTTCTTCAAGTGGGCATCTGTGAATTCACATATATGGGGTTTCCTCGCGCTTGCGCAGTATCGCCGAATGTCTCAAGTTCTTGAGTGCCATAGGACCTCCTCCCTCTAATGCGCATGCTTGTATTCTCCCGCGCTTCAGTTCCCCAGTATACGCCACTGCAAAAACATAAGAGACATGACAGATAGAGGGGAGGACAGGTGGATAGTATGAATTCACAGATGTCCACTCGAAGAACTACAGTTACAGGTAAGTAACCACACTTTCTTCTTTGTGGCATCAGTGAATGCACACGTATGAAAGATTAACAAGCTGACTTACCAATACCGGAGGTGGGTAGACACAACAAAGAATATGAGAGTACAGCTCTCCCAAACATTGCATCAGATCTAGCTCTGACATCAAGCTTAATAAACATGGATGGGGTTGACCATGTTGCAGCCTTGCAAACATCGGGAAGGGCCACACCCTTCGGGAATGCTGAGGAAGCAGACACAGTTCTGTGGGAGTGACCCCGAGGAGCCTGTGGGAGAGGTAGCAAGGTGAGTTCATAACAGACCCGTATAACCTGTGCGACCCAACTGGAGATCGTCAGAGATGTGACTGGTAGGGCAAGAAAAGGTTCAGAGGTATGCACAAAGAGGTGTTTGGATTTTCTGATTGTAGCCGTCCGAGAGATATAGAACAATAATGCCCTCTGAACATCTAGAGTGTGAAGGTTGTGTTCAAGTGCACTCAAGGGAGACGGGAAAAGGTAGGAAGGGTTAGTGGTTGTGCGAGGTGGAAATCAGACTACCTTAGGAAGAAAGGAAATGTCCAGATATAACGTGACCTTGTTAGGATGGAATTGAAGGAACGGAGGGTCTACCCTGAGGGCTGCAATTTCAGATGCTCTGTGGGCAGAGGTGATGGCCAGTAGGAATGCTGTCTTTAAAGATAGCAGATGTAAGTTTACAGATGCCATTGGCTCAAAGGGATGATGTTGCAGTTTGTTGAGGACTGTAGCTAGAGACCATTGAGGAACCGGTAAGTTGTGACAGGGTCTTAAATTTCGAATGTTTAATTAGTGGATGACGGAAGAGGAAGGCTGCTTCGGACTGCAGTGGTTGGTGAGCTATGACAGCTGCTATATAAACCTTAAGCGTTGAAACGGAAAGACCTCTGTTTGATAAGTGCAGCAAAAAATCCAAAAGGGTATGAAGGTCTGTAGGAGTGTGTGGTTGTTGACGCTCATGTGTAAAGGTGACAAAGGCCTTCCACTTGTAGAAGTATGTCTAGTATTTGCTGCAAAGTGACCGGATCAGCCAGGGCGTGAGGTGGAGTGACTTGAGGTTGGGGTGGAGCAGCCAGCCCTCGTTCTGTGATATGAGATCCGGTATTTGAGGAAGGTGAAGGAAGTCTAATGCCATGGATTTGAGCGTGAGGAACCAGTGTTGATGCGGCCAGCATGGAGCTATGAGGATGGCGTGAGTGCCGTCTTGCCTCAGTTTGATTACTGTCTTGTAAATCAATGGAAGTGGAGGGAAAGCATAAAACATGCTTCCGGACCAATGGATGGAGAAGGCGTCCCCCGTCGAGGAGGGGTCCTTCTGAACTCTGGAGCAGAACAGAAGGCATTTGGTATTGAAGTGGTTTGGGAAGAGGTCTATCTCTGGGGTACTCCATCAGTGACAGAGGTCATTGAATACAGTCTGGGAAAGAGCCCATTCGTGGTTGTTGGAGGTTAGACAACTGAGTTTGTCTGCCTTGAAGTTATCCTCCGATGCGATGTGTATGGCTACGGGGAAGATGTGTCAGACGAAACACCATTCCCACAGTTTTATGGTTAAGTTGAGGAGAGTTCGGGAGTGAGTGCCTCCTTGCTTGTTCAGGTAGTATATGGCCATGTTGTTGTCGGTGACAACCTGAACCATGTGGTTTGCCAGAAGAGGTTCAAAAGACCTGAGAGCCTTGAAGATAGCCATGAACTCTAGGGTGTTGATATGTAGAATCTTTTCACTGGGAGACCACATTCCGTTTATGGAGTCCAGAGCAGTGTGCGCCCCAATTGATAGTGCTGGTGTCTGTCATCAGCTGAATTGAGGGGGAGCGTTGGATGAAGAAACGGCCCTCTGCCAGATTGAGTTTGGATGTCCACCATCGTAAAGCTTTGGCAACGTGGTTGGTGATGCGCAGCAGTTTTGAAGGGCGATCTAGAAGAGTTCTGAAATGGGCTAGGAACCACACATGTAGAGGCCTGATTTTGGCATGTGCTAGAATCGAGGTCGTAGAAGCCATGAAACCAAGAAGATGTTGGGCAGTGAGGTCAGTCACAATGTGAAGAGGGCGGAAGAGCTTGATGGACGACTTGCTCTTGTGTTTCTGCTCTTTCAAGAAAGGCTTTCCCTTGTCTGGAGTTCAGAAGAGGCTTGAAGTAGGGCACTATTTGGGTAGGACGGAGAATGGACTTTGTCGGGTGGATTTGAAGTCCTAGAGAGGTAAGTAGCCAAATTGTAAATTCTATGTCTTTGTGTGCTT
This sequence comes from Phrynocephalus versicolor, assembly GCA_023846285.1. Classification (NCBI taxonomy): domain Eukaryota; kingdom Metazoa; phylum Chordata; class Lepidosauria; order Squamata; family Agamidae; genus Phrynocephalus; species Phrynocephalus versicolor. Next base: position 13,995 of record JAHTLZ010003585.1, on the reverse strand, counting down.
GTTGTTTTGTAGGGGAGATGAGCAACCAATCATCTAGGTAGGGGAATACATTTATTCCTCGAAGGTGGAGGAAGGAGGCTACTGGAGCAAGACACTTGGTGAAAACACGAGGAGCCGTGGAAAGTCTGAATTGGAGCGCTTTGAACTGGTGTCTTGTCCTACTTGAAATCTTAGGAATTTTCAATGTTGTTGCCTTATGGTGATGTGCATTGTCCATCATCGTGTCAGTACGGAACTAGGCACGTCTACGGAGGTATACTGCTGTGGCAAGTTGTTTAGAAGCTGCGTCCGCCACATGTCGTGCTGTGATACTTTGGTAATCCAGCAAAGACAGAACCTCAGCATGATAGGAGACCAGTTTGGATTTTTGTTCGGCCGGGAGGGAGTCCCAGAGATGAGGAAGCTTTTGCATCTCATGTCTGGTATATGCCTGCATTGCACAGAGGTAGTTGGTGGTCCTTAAGGAGAATGAGCCAAGAGAGTAGTGGCATCGTCTGATGATATCAAGTTTTTTATTAATTATTACTAGGCGTAGAAGTGGAGATAGATTTTGCTCTGTTCTGTGTTGCATTCATGATAAGAGAATTTGGGAAAGGGTGTTTAGCATGGAATGTAGTTTCCTTTCCGTGTGTTATGTACAGGTTGTCGATGTGTCTAGGCATCAAAGGTGTAGAAGAGGGCTTATTATATGCATTAGAGGGGATAAATCCCAGTCGCAGTGGTGGGGCATGATTTTTGTTTAGGTGCCCAAAAAACTTGCATTTGTCCGGTTGCTGGACTTCGAGACCCATGACTTTGGCTACCTTATGAATGGCCTGTGAGTAGAGATGGAAGTCTTCCTCAGGGGATGGTGGTTGTGCATCCCCAACCTCAGATCCTGGAGTGGAAAGGTTAGGAGGAGAGGAAGGCGCAGAGAGGAAAGAGTCCTGTTGAGAATCAAGGTCCTCAGAGTGTATAGAACAGGCCATCGATACCGGAGAGTCCTGTCTGGTGTCATGGCTTGATTGAGGGATCATCTGTCAACACCGAGGGCTATCACATCGAGAACTACGATCTGCTTGACATTCTAGTCTCAAAGGAGACAAACGAGTGTCTCTGGTAGATGTTTGTCAATGTCTCTTGGGTGGAGGAGATATTGATGCCGATCAGTGTCGACATCGGGGTCCAGGGGCAGTGTCCATATCACGGCAGTGAGTCGTTTGATCAGATTCTAGTGTCCGCGATTGTCGGTGTCGAGGTGCATCCGGCGTCGGTAATCAACGATGTCAGGACTCATCCGGTGTCGGTGATCTGTGGTGTCATTGTGCTGCAGATTTTGCTGAGCCTTGATGTCGATGAGGTATGTCCGAAGTAGGAGTTGAATGCCAGTGTTGAGGCTGACCTTCGGGGTCAGAGAGTTCCTCAGACGAACATGACACCACTTCGATATCTCTTCAGTGTTGACACAGTGTATGGTCCCACCATTTATCAAGTGAGGCGTCATCTCAGTGTCAAAGAGGTGAAGTCAATGGTGAAGAATCCTAGACGTAGTAGGAATGGTGTTGAGGTTGTTGGTGTCGACGCCGTGTAGAGATGTCTGGAGTCAATGAGCACCAATCTGATTCTGCGTAGTGATGCAGCCTCACTGTTTTCTTATGTGTTGGTTTCGCTCTGATGTCAGTGGACAGAAAGACATTTTTTACTTTGAGCGAGGGTTCTGAGGTCGTATGAAGTTGGCGTCGAGATGATGTAATGTTTAGCTGCTGTCTCAAATTTTGATTCTGGTCCCAGGAATCAAGAGGTGAAGTACCCTCAATGGCATGGCTTTGAGAGAGAGGACTTTCACCGTGCACCTGTATGGTTTTGTCTCGATTGCGAGACGTGTCTGCCCAGCTGCCAGAGCGACTAGAGGCAGTGGACGGTGCTGATCCTTGGTGTTCTAAGACGGTGTTCCCCAACCCCCGGGCCGCGGACCGGTGCCAGTCCGTGGATCAATCGGCACCGGGCCGCCTGAGGAAACCAGGACAGAGCAAGAGGAGCCAACTCCCTTCGGAGGGGGATCCTGAGAAATCTGGGCTGGAGGTTCGCCCCATGTTTTTGTGGGATAAGAGACTGAGGGGGGAGAGGGAGGGGGAGGTCTGGAGATGCCCATGCCCCCCTCCCCTCCCCCCCGGACCGGCTCCCAGGTGCTCGCGGTGCCGCTGCCTCCGCCTCCGGAGCTGGCGGCCGCTCAGGAGCAGGTTTCTTTGTTGGCCGGGAGGAGCGACGGCTCCCCGTGGATCTCCCGCACTGGCCCTCCTGGCCGAGGGCTCCACTTCCTGTGGTGGCAGATTTCTCCGCCTCTTCCCCTCTCCCTCACGCCCGCCCGCCCGCCCCAGCTTCTCCTCAAGAGAAAAAGAGGCGGGGGGGAGAGAGAGAGAGGAAACACTCGCACACACAGAGGGGGCGGGCGAGCGAGCGAGCGAACGAGCGCGGCGGCGGCGGGTGGGGTGTGTGTGAGGAGGAGGAGGAGGCGAACAAGAGGATGGACTGGCCGAGGAGGGAAGAGCGCGAGCAGCCCGGGAAGTGTCCAGCGAGCGAGCGAGCAAGTGAGCAAGAGCCGGGATCGGCGCCCACACAAGCCCTTTTTTGCGGGCTCGCCCGAGATAAGCGCGCGCGGTCCGCCGGCCGAGTGAGCGAGCAGGCGAGCGAGCGAAGGTGGGGTTGAGTGGGGCGCCTTGCCCAGGAAAGAGAAGGGCCAGCCCTGCCCGACGGAGCTTGCTTCTCTCCGGCAGGAGCTGCCCCCCCCAACGCCTCGCCTCAGCCCACCCACCCCCACTCCACCTCCTCCAAAAAAGCACGCTCTGGCAAGCGAGGGAGAGGCGGGTGGGCTCCTGCCGGAGCCGGACGCTGAGCTGGGCTGGGCTGGGCTGGGCCGAAACATAAGGTCCCCTCCGCGCGGAGGGAAGGTGGCCGGCCAGCCGGCTGGTCGGTGGAGGTTGGCGAGAGAGCGAGGAGGAGCGCTCAGGTCCCGCCGCGCCTTCGGGCTTCGTTCGACGGCGCGGGGGCTGCCTTTGAAGTCCGCTTGGCTTCCGGGTTTGGACTCGTTTCAGCCCTTCGGCCCCTCTCCCGGGTGCGTGTGTGGGGGGGGAGTTATTCCGTCGAAAAGATGTGGAGGCCACTTGAAGATGGGGCGGGAAGGGGCCCAAGCCTCGCCGCCGCCGCGGGGAAAGTGACAATTAAATTCAAATTATTAAATCAAAACAAGTGGGCCACTGAAAAATTATCAAACATTTACCGGTCCGCGGCGATAAAAAGGTTGGGGAGCACTGTTCTAAGACATCATAGTGTCGAAGGAAGCAGTCTTGACACCAACGACGATGAGTTTGCTGCCGGGCTCTGCACTGGCGGAGTCGCCTGGAGGTAGTCTTGGGTGTCAATATAGTCTTCTTCTTCTTGGTAGTGACCGACTTAGAAGTAGATTTAGAAACCTGTGAAGACTTCGATTTAGGTGAGGTCGGAGGGGATTGCTGCTCAGGATTCATTGGTTGTAAAGATTTTTCCCAGAGAAACGCCCTTAGTCTACCCAATCTTTGAGTGTAGGCTTGGACAGTTTTTTGCACACTGGGCAGTGGGCTGGTTGGTGCTCTTCGCCCAAACAATAAAGACAATGGTTGTGTCTGTTGGAGATGGGCACCTTATTGGGGCAAGAAGCACACTTTTTGAAAAGGCTCGTAGAGGCCATAAATGGTGGGAATGGTGGGGGGGAAAGAAGGGGGGAATTTTTTTAAAAAAAATCTAGAGGAGAGAAATGGGCACTGTAGAAATACAATGATAGGTAATGAATAAAACTAATACTTATATATCCCTTTTTCAGCGAGAAAAGGAGCTCAGAAAAAGGAGCCCGATTGCTACAGCGGCGAAAGGAAACTAAAGCACAGGAGAATACGAGAATGCACATTAGTGGGAGGAGGTCCTATGGCATTCAAGAGCTTGAGACATCCAGCAATCCTGCGCAGGCACGAGGAAACCCCATATGTGTGCATTCACAGATGCCATGAAGAACCCCAACCAAGCAAAGAAAGTGAGTGCTGAGGTGTGTACCAACACAGTGGAGGATCCATGATGGAAAAGGTTCACTCATGGCCTGGTGGTTAATCTACCAATATATTCCCGAATTAATCCTGCCTCTCCTATCTGACCAGCAGCCTCTGATTCCCAAGCTACAAACTATGCTTGAGATTTAGCTATGGAACTAAGGAAGTTTTTTTCAACAGTTAAGGGAGGACAGGAAAAAACCTCTTGCTCTCAGTCAAGTGATAGGCTATCTAAATAGATAGTGTTCAAGTTAGTTAGATTAGGCAAAATGGATTCATCTAACCAGATAGAGATAGTAACCTAGTGTTTGTTACAGTATCCGCTGATTCAGTTATCCACAGATGGTGAGTGGCGGTGCAGCAGTGAGGAGGTCACGCGGCTCGGGAGCTCCCACTTGCCCACCCGCTCACCCACTTCCTGGCTCACAAGATCCTCAGCAGCAGCTCCTGCCTATTCACCCACCCGCCAGCTCACCAGTGGAGGAAGAGGATGAGCGCCAACATGCATGCATGTTCGGCAGCAGTGGCAGCAAAGAACAAGAACCAGCCTGCCTGCCCGCCCACCAGTTTGACGGTGGTGGAGGACAAGCGCCCGCCAGCCTTCAAGCTCGGTGGTAGTGGTGGCAGTGGAGGACAAGCACCCCTTGCCTGCCTCCAAGCTTGGCAGTGGCAATGGAGGAGCACGAGGAGGAGGCAGCCCCGAGTCCTTGGAGAGCCCACCCAACCGCAAGGTCAGCATATGTGCTGGAGGTGCTAATCTTTGCAGTTTTAAGAACCTAAAATAAATTCTACTTAGCTGGTATGCCATCAGAATGATAGCCTGTTTGTTCTCAAAATCCAGTGTGTTTAAAGGCAGAATTCCTTTGCAGGGTTGTTGCACAATTTATATTGCTGCAAGCCTGTGGGGACTTGTTGAGATAGTTAATAATTAAATTCCATGTAAGTGGAACAATGAACAAACACACATAAGAGGCAAGTGGGGCGGTATACAAGTGTAAATAATAAATAAATAATAAATAAAATAAAAATATTTTACCTGATCTATCATTAAGTCCTTGTTGCAAAAGTTTTACTCTCTGGGCTATTGTCAAAGCTTTCATATGAACTTTTTCTGCCAGAACCTTTGAAAGAAAAGAACAGACATTAGCATATGACTATGAATTTCTGTAAATCACAGCAACAATCTCTAATAACTATGATAATTAATAACCTCTAAAATCAGCTATGCTATGTCTAGTCAAACCCATATTTTTCTCAAAAAGTGACCAAAGAGATCAATAACAGTCAAATTGCATCTGGACATTTGAAACAAAAGAAATAGGATTATCACATCAACTGCCCGTTTGGCTATTGTATCACATAGGTTTGTTAAGAAGAGACTTGCTTTCTGCACCAAAACTGTCAAATTCTTTACATCAATACCACCAGAATACCAGAATAAATGGAGAAAGGATGCAAATTAGTATTTCAATGACATTATTTAATTTGGTAATACAGTGGAACCTTGACTTACATACTGCTTGACTTGCATCATATTTGACTTGCAGCAAGAAGGGGCCTGTTTGACTTGAGTCGCAGGCTTTGACTTACAGCTCAGAGCCCTGGCGTAAGGCACCGGAATCGGGCGGCAGCCATGACCCAGCATCGCGGCTGCCGCCTCCAAACTGCTCCTGCCTTCTTCCCCTCCTCCGGCAGCGGCGGCTTCGGCAAGGCCAGCTCAGAGCACCTGGAGCTGGTCCTCAGCCTCACTGAAGCCGCCGCTGCTGCCGGAGGAGAAGAAGGGCCGGGAGCTTGGGGCTGGCCTCGCTGGTTAGACAGTCGGCTCAGTCTTGTAAAAAATCTGGCTGCAGAAGTCTGGTCCACAATGGAAGCATTTTAGTTGGGGAGCTGTAAAGTTGTGGGACTCTAATGGTAAGCATAGAGTTGTTCAGAACTTGGAACGTCAGGTTAAAAATTAGTAAAACTTAAATGTTAGACATTGTTGCTATGAACATTAAAAAGTGGAGGCATATAACTTGTGGACTATAATTCCACTGCCTCCTCCTCTCTTTGAAGAGACATTTCATTTACATCCCCAGAAGGATTCTCCTATCCCAGTCAAATTTGTGTTAAATTGCTGTTTTCAGGGGTCTTTTTCATCATCTGGAACGGATTAATCCACTTTCCCATTACTTTCTATGGGAAACGTTCGTTTGACCACTGTAACGGATTAATGACGTAAGTCAAGGTTCCACTGTAAATAAATAAATGGGTTGGACAGAAAACTAGAGAAAGAAAAAGGCACTGCCATCTTCTTCAGACTTCTCTTGAAGTGCTCAAAGCCCAAATGAACTTGAATGGAAAACTACTATCAGTCACACATCTTGGTCCCAAGACTAAATCTCACCCAACACATTAAGTGTGTACAGAAATAGATTGCTATCCATGAAGCTGATATGACAAAGTAGTCATATGTATCCTGACACACCTGTCCACAACATTTAGAACTATCTGCTGTTATGAGCTGTCAAGCCAGAAGCAACCTATAGCAGCCCTAATACAGCTTTCAAGGTAAGTGGAATATTTAAGGAGTGGTTTTAACACTTCAGCTCCCACAGCGAGTTTCCATGGGTGAGCGAGGATTCAAATTGTGATCTCCAGAATCCTAGTCAATTGCTGCATCCACTAAACCACACTGGGTATCTTAGAACTAGATTAAATTTCCAAAAACATTTCAACAGCAGCACAAGATTACAGTGAACAGATGTGTGAAAGCCCAAGTATGCTGTCTCAGGAAGAGTGATAGTTTGTGCACTAGCTTTTATTTACAAACACTCTCACAGTTGTTAAGAAAACATAACGGGCTTTTCATTTCCGCTTCCAAAACAAAACGTGAGAGCCCAGCTGGCATTTGGAACCAGAGGAACGCAATCAACCAATCCCTTACCTTACACTGGGCTTGTGTGGGGCTAAACTCCAAAAAGGAGAGGTGGGATGAGGCATTTCTTTGAACAACTCCTGATTGGCCAGTGCCAGGGAGAAGCTAAGATGACATTGGAGGCTTCTTCCTCGTTGGAGTTTAACCCCACGTGAGCCCCGCAGAATTAGTTATGTACCCCAAAAGGACTTGGGGGGGGGGAGGTTTTAAAAGCCCAGGATTTTTAAACCTTCCCCCCCTTCCCCAAGCCCCAGGCTCCAGCTGATTGGCACTGAGGTGGGAAAACAAAAGGTTTTTCTCCCCCAACCTGGTGCCAATCAGCTGGAGCCTGGGGCTTGGGGAGGGGAATAAAAGGTTTAAAAAGCTCCGGCTTGGCTCTGTTGCTTAGACGTTTTAAACATTTTGTGCCACCGCCCCCAGTCCCAACCCAACCTGCATCCCCATACTGTGGATTTTCAATGATCGCAGGTCGGGTTGGGTCCCTAACCCTTGCAATAGATGGGGGGTTACTGTATACAGTTCAAGTAGATGGATGCACATTCACTTGGACATCCCAATATTCACTACAGGCCTTTTCTTCTTTTTCTTATGTTTGTCCCACTTGGTGGTGTGGTCTGCTATTCTTGTTCTAGGCTTCCACTTGGCACAGTTGTGGGGTAGGTCCAGGTGAACACAGGGCAACTTCATGTCTTTCTCAAGGGTGTTCATCCAGCGCTGTTTTGGTCATCCCCCTTTGTTGGGATCCACTGACCACCAGGGTAAGACTCTTTTTGGCCAGTTTCCTCATTGGCACACAAGACCTGTCCACACAGTCGGGCTTCACACATCTTGTCAGTGATTGGTGCAATGCTGTATTTTGATCAAATGTCATCATTACACATGATCCTTTCACATGAGACTAGAGGTCCATCACAAGATCTTAGCCTCCATGACACCAAGTTGGTGTTCAACTTTTTTAGTCGTTGGCCAACATTCTGCACGATCAACAGGTCATACAGTGGTGTGATAAATCTTTGACTTTAAATGGTTGCTGATCTTTTTGTTGCACATGACGGTTGATGTCGTAAGCCATTTTAACCAGGCTCTCAAAATGTGCAGTCTTTGTTTTAACTACTGCTTTCTTTGCACTGCATCAAGCGTTGTAGTACTTCTACCAGTTGTTGACTGTCTTTTCAGTTAGGAAAACATGACAGAGCTGCTTGACTTCATCTGTACCAACTGCCCAGAGTGGCCTTTGTAGCGTCACCCTGCTGTATCCCCGGCCCTTTCACAGGCTACTGACAAGCACTGCTTTTCATTTTTCTCTTCTGCTGCCACCAACTAGTTTCTCTAGTAAATTAATGCCTTCAGACTGATTGTAAATTGAATAAAGATAAAAGAAGTTTATTTATTACAAAGTAGAATCAAACTCATAAAGGGTAATGTGTTTAGGTACAAACAAAAGAAAATACCTCAAACTCGCTAAAATTTGGTTAATGACAAAGTTGAATACATGCACAGACACTCGACACTTAGTTTTCCTCACAGAAGTTTTAGAATCCTCTCTTCTCTCTCTAGTCTTTAACTGTCTCTCAGTCAGACCCTATCTTCCTCAGTAAGTGTAGGTCCTATCTGATCAATTCAGTGCTGGGCTGAGCCTTAAGTTCCCCCAGGCTCCTCCCCTAAACTCTCTCATTGATCCACAAACCACCAATCTGCATAGACACATCTAATAAATTATTCAAAGGGATTAACACTGCAGCCTTCTTGTTAGATGGCATGGTATGTAAATATAATAAATAAATAAAGCCATATGTTTGCCCATATTTTTACAACCAGGCTTTGTCACGCCACATTCAGCCTGGGCAGCTTAATTGTTAGAGTATGCAGGTCAATAGTCTCAGAATGTGGTATGTCAATCACCCTGATCTGACTTACTATTGGTCTGTGTATACTAACCTTTTATGCCCCTCCTTTCTGAAAGTTCTGTCTGTTAAACAGACAAGAAACAAGACAGTTTTAATCACTACTCATGGCTGTTGAGATGAGTCTTACCTTGGTGCATACCGTCCAGCGTTAGGGGGTGGTGTAACAAGAATGCAGACATTCTTCAGTACAGTCTGTTTAATGGGGAATATTTATTTTCTATTTAAAGTTTAATAAACCTTTTTTGACTTTAATGTGACTCATTATTTGCTATGCGGGAGGGGGGGGGGCTAAATTGGACCAAGCAATAGTAAGAACTCTAACATGGTAGCAGAGTTAGATGGTTCTTTGCTTATGATCTGATTATTCTTACACTGCTGAGCTGACAGAGTCGCTGATATTAAATGCCAAGCAGATGAACTAAAGTACTGCTGAGGTAAAAAGAAAGAAGTTAAAATTTTATCTTGATCAATTTTAAACTGAAGTGAAAATGTCCGAGGTAAAATATTCCATGTCAAATTTCCAGCTTATTAATTTTGAAAACTGTTTGTTTTGTCTGGAAAATCTGTGTGAAATTCGGGGTGTACTAAATGTTTCAACAGAAGATGAACCTGAAAGAGCACATGAACAATACAAAGATTGGAAATTGAAGAATGCAAAGGCAATGGTCTCATAATTCAATTAAGGAGGCATCTGGCGACCTTTTCACTTAAGTTTTTTTTTCCTTGCCGCCCGCGTCAGCTCTTCTGAGAGTTCTGTCCCTCCCCATTTTAATCGTAATCTGCTTTTGATTTCTTGTTTCTTTTGTAGTTTGTTTTATGGTTAGCCGCCCAGAGTTCCATTTCGGAAGATGGGCGGGATATAAGTGTAATAAATAAATAAATAAATAAATAAATAAATAAATAAATAAATAAATAAATAAATAAATCCTTAACAGAAGAAAGATTGGTGCAAACCAGACATGAGATAACAGCCAAGGGAATGCTTACCAAATTAAAATCATTAGATCAAAGTGATCAAGGACAAAATATTGCTAATTTATTAAAGCAAGTTACACAATCAAAATTGCATGAAAAATCAAAAACATTAGATCAATATATACTGAGAATGCAAGCCATACTTGAAAAACTGGCTGGAGCAGGTGAATCCTTAAGTAAAAGGATGGAAGTTATCCTATTTCTTAATTCAGTGCCTCTAGAATTTGGTTCTTTTTCTGGATCACATAAGATGCATGAAGAAGGATTGGATAGTTTGATTCCTTGCTTATAAGAAGAATATATTAGAGAACAGAGCTCAAGTCTTGCTCTGCTGCTTATAAAGTTAATAGTTTCTCCAGACAGTCAAAACCAAATGACAGCTGCAAAGAAACAAAGAAAACTGAAAACAACTGTAGAAAGAAGTTTTTAATTTCAGGAGATTAAACTTTAAGATAGTATTATTTGAAGCTTTTACATTCATATATTGTTCTATGGATTTATTTGCCCAGTTGGGAGAAGACAAGGAAAGAAACTGTTTGACCTCGGAAGTCTCAATGCTTCCTAAACAAACTCTTAGATAACGGACTTGGAATTTCTCTCTCTCGCCCCTTCCCCGTCTTTGCTCTTCTTTTTACACACCCTTCCACCTGGAAGTGATTAACCCTTTGAAGTGGATTACAATTGAGTGCAACCAGCAGGGAGCCAGAAACCAATGTCAGATGAGCAATTTATGAATCTGCTTGATAAAATTCAGAATATAGTAGACTCTCTTCAGACTGAGCTTTTTCATGAGCTTAATTCAGAAGCAGATGAGAGTCCCAACTTTAATCTAGATCAGAACACTGAGCCCAATATACAACTAACAAGAAATACTCAGAAGGATTATTTGGAGAATGTGGAATCTAGCCCTGCTCAGGAGAATGAGCTTTCTCCAGAAACGAAGAAAAGTCTCAGCTTCAATCCTGATTTAAGCATGAAAGAGGAACACAGCATTTAGTCCGATCTGCAAGTTTATAAACTATTTCCTTGAGAGACAGAATTTTCTTCAGAAGCAGAGGAGAGTCTCAATTTTAACCTTGTTTGGAGCACGGGATTGGAACAGAGCATTGTCCCCAATTTACAAGTCTATCAGTTACAATTTCCAACAACAATAAATATGCAGGGGGAATGTTTGAAGAGTTTCTGCATCACGGGATGGACTGATAAGGAAATAACTTATGAATCCCTGGCTTAATGAATCAATCACATAAAAAGTTATTAATGAACTACAATGAACTATAACTATATGGAAAATAGATAACAGAAATCTGCAGATCAGCCTGAAACAAAATCATGTGATAGAAATTTCTTAAAATAATCTATGATAAAAAACATAAACATAAGTGGTTGAGATATCCATTATATAGTAGTTTAATTAAATAAAGTAGATGAGCTAACTGAAAATTTATTAAGAAGATAAGAACATAAGAAGAGCCATGCTGGATCAGGCCAAAGGCCCATCTAGTCCAGCTTCCTGTATCTCACAGTGGCCGCACCAAATGCATCTGGGAGTACACGAGACAAGACTAGAAATCTGTCTCCTGCTACCACTCCCCTGCATCTGGCCCTTGAAGTACCCAGGTTTTAAGCCTGGAGATTACACATCTCCCTCATGGTTTGTAACCTATGATGGACTTTTCCTCCAGGACTCAGTCCAATCCCCTTTGGAAGGCATCCAGGCTAGATACCACCACCACATCCTGTGGCAGGGAGTTCCACAGACTAACAACATGGTGGGTAAAAAATATTTACATTTATCTGTTCTCACTATCACAACCCTCAATTTGAATGGATGTCCCCTAGTTCTGGAATTTTCTGAGAGGAAGAAGAGTGTCCCTCTATCCACTTTACTCATGCCCTGCATTATTTAGTACGTCTCAATCATATCACCCCTTAGGCGCCTTTTTTCCAGGCAAAAGAGCCTCAAATGTTTTAGCCTTTCCTCATAAGGTAGGTGCCCCAGCCCAGTAATCATTTTAGTTGTTCTTTTGCAGCTTTTACAGTTCCACTGGGTTTTTATGAGATGCAGTAACTAGAATTGTACACAATACTCCAGGTGCAGCCTTAGTATTGTCTTGTACAATGGCATTATAATGTTGGCTTTTTTTATTTTCAAACCCCTTTTTATTTGCCCCAATATGCATTATTTTAGATTTTCCTACATTGAAACACATTTGCCATTTCACAGCCCGTCCCCCCACTTCAGAGAGATCCTTCTGGAGCTCTTCACAATCTTCTCTGGTTTTACCACACAGAAAAGTTTCGTGTCATCCGCAAACTCGGCCACCTCACTGCTTATCCCTGTCTCCAGGTCATTTATGAACAGATTGAAAAGCACCGGTCCCAGGACAGATCCCTGGGGCACACCGCTTTTCACTTCTCTCCATTGTGAAAATTGCCCATTGACACCTACTCTTTGTTTCCTGGATCTCAACCACTTCTCAATCCATAAGAGGACCAGCAGACTTTGGTGAGGGACTGTGTCAAAAGGCTTCTGAAAATCCAGGTAGACAATATCCACCGGTTCACCTAAATCCACAGGCCTGTTGACCTTTCCCAAGAATTCTAAAAGGTTTGTCAGGGAAGACTTACCCTTACAGAAACCATACTGATTTTCTCTCAGCAAGGTTTGTTCTTCTATGTTTTAAGATTTTCTCTTGCATTAGACTTTCCACCATCTTCCCTGGGACAGACATAAGGCTAACCGGCCAGTAGTTTCCCAGGTCCCCCCCCCTCCATCCTCTTTTAAAAATTGGTGCGACATCCGCTATCCTCCAGTCCTCCGGCACTGTGGCCGTTTTAAGAGACAAGTTGCATATTACCATTAAGAGATCCGCAATTTCATTCATCAGTTCCTTAATAACCCTTGGGTGGATGCCATCTGGGCCCAGTGACTTTTGGATCTTCAATTTATCAATTAAACCTCAAACATCCTCTCTTTTAACTTGTATTTGATTTAATTAAGGGCCGTTCGGGATGCAAAGAACTTTTAATTTCTCTGCAATTTTCAAGTCCTCCTTTACCCTCCCCCACCATCCAGAGGGCCAGCTGGTTCTCTGGCAGATTTTCTACTTCTAACATATTTAAAGAAGCTTTTTTTATTTCCCTTTATATTGCTAGCCATACATTCTTCAAAGTCTTTATTTGCCTCTCATCATCTTCTTACATTTCTTTTGCCAGTTTGTGGTCCTTTTTATTTTCGTCATTTCGGGAGGATTTCCATTTATGGAAAGACCTGTCCTTGCACTTTAGAGCTTCTCTAACTTCACTCACTAACCATGCCGGCACCCACTTGTACCTAGATGCTTATATTTCTTTTTGGTATGCACTTGTGCTGGGCCTCTACTACCGTTGTTTTAAACAGGCTCCATGCATTCTGGAGAGATTGGATTCTTTTTACCTTGCTGTAGGGATTCAGCTTCTATGTCTTGTCAGCCTAACTAGGTAGAGGTCTCAGACAATCACAATGGATCTGACATCACACTGGAAACACTGTATTACTGGGTGAGGGGCTGACCAATCAGAGCTGAGAATAGCTCTGTTCTAAAGATGGCCGCTGAAGTATGGGGGAGACTAGTTTGAAAGAATGTCAGGCATTCAGTCTCTACTGAGCATGTGCAGGAAGACGCAAGCTGTTTGTTATTGGGTCAATGTGTGCTGATGATTGTATGACGTGTAAAAGTTATAAAGTCTTGGGCTGAGGGGAGAGGGGGAGCTTTTACCATCGGAGCTCTTTAACATCAAGACTGCCTGTTCCCAGCCCTCCGTTTGAGCTGAGAGGAGAAGCCTGTCTGCTGGGTTTGTTTGCGTATGCTTGCCTTCAGATCACAAAATAAAGAGCACCAAGATTCTGTGTGTTTAAAGGCATAGTCATTCCTTGCTATAAATCTCTCAGCTGGTTTGGGAGGCTTTCCACGTCTAACGACATCCCAGCAAGGAATCTCATCATCATTAATTTGATCCCTACACTTTGCCTTTCAATTTCTTTCTAACTAGTTTCCTCATCTGGGGGAAATCTCTCGTCATGGCTGTTGAGATGGAGTCTTACCTTCACGCATGTGTGTGTGTGTGTGTGTGTGTGTGTGTGTGTGTGTGTGTGTGT